>PVJA010003782.1:0-38679 GCA_004027025.1 Myocastor coypus | reverse complement strand
TGTTGTCAGGATTTCCTGATCTTCCTTCTAGCCAGTTGTCAGGGACTCATTTCTATTTGGTGAGGTGGAGATGGGCCTCTCTTTGGGTATCATGGGCCAGCTGACTGGAGAGGCTGGGGCTTTTGCATCCCCACAGTATGAGAATTTGCCACATAGGAGGGGAGGTGAAAGCTTCTCTCCATGGCCTGGTCACCAGGTCCCTTATCACTGGGCAGTGGAACCCAGCAGCCTTGTTCTGTGCCCATTCTATCCACATGGAGCTGTTGTCTCTGCAAAGTTGGTTGCCCTGATCCTAAGGAAAGAAAGTTTTCAGTATTCACATTATTTATAAAGTCTATCAAGAGGCTCTGATAATAGGGGCTACTGTACAAGACTAAAGAAAGAAATACACACTCATTCCAGAACTATTCTGAACTCAATTTTTAAAAATTGAAATGTCCTTGATGGCCTGAGATGATTTAAAGAACTCTGCTACCTGATATTACTCTTGAGCTTTCTCTGTGTACTTTTGATGTTCCCACCTGGGCCATAGAGGACTGTGGAACAAACTCTGGCTTTAAACCCACTGGTAATCTTCTCTCTGAGCCTGGTCCTCCACTCTGAGGAGATGCTCTGCACTTGACCTCCACCAGCTGACATCAGCAAAGGTTAACAGAGATGGCTCTGCAGAGTTTCTACTAGTAATGTTTCTAGGGCTTTCCAAGTACAGAGAAGGGACTGGCTGGGGGCCTAAACTGACCTTAATCTCCTTCTTTACTCTACACTGGACATGATCATGGATGTGTCACTCATACTGGAAGCCAGATGACTGACCCTCAACAAATGGATCAAATTATAACAGAGTAAAGTAAAAAAAACAGGCATTCTAGGCCAGCCATGGTGGTGCACTGTGGTAATTTCAGCCCGTAGGAGGCAGAGGGAGGAGGATCCCAAGTTCTAGGGCCTCCTGAGCTAATGTATGGAGTTTAAGGCCAGGCTGGACTACGTAGTAAGACCCCGTCTCAAGAAAATCAGACATTCTAATCTACTGCTGAGAGGTAGGATAGCAACAGCAAGTTGTCAGGTTTTTTTTATTTTGTGGTTTGGTTTTTGTATATTTTAGTGTAATAGCGTTCCCGTCAAATCACTGTTCTATTGATGGACTTGCAGAGAGTCATACATATGTACCTCTATCAAAGGTGCTTTTATTTTTTAAAAAATGTGCTTTTATCTGGTCAAGGGAAAGTAATGTATAACTATAAGATATCTTGTGGCTTTCTAGTAGTACAATTAATAATAACAAAAGCCCAAGCAACTTCATAAAATACTAATTACTTAATTATTCAGTCAAGAGTTTTATCCTGCATATAAAACTTATTTACTAAAGCTTTCATATTCAGTTTTTAAATGTATCTTAAAATCTAGGCCTTGATCAAATTAGACAACAAAGTTGTACTGAATCCATTTCTTGAGGATACATAACAACATATATGTAAAAGTGGAATTTAGAATGATTTTTTTCCCAGAAGAAGGCCATGTTCTCTCTAAATAAATCTGAAGGAACATACATGGTAATAGCATGAAGGAAAATACCAGAAAATATAAGATTGCTACCTTCTTGGCTTATTTTATTAGCAGAGAAACTGTTTTTATTGGCTTAAAAGATTCTCTACACCTTGCCAAAAGATTATGAAAAAACTTGCTTCCAAATAACCTCTGGGTTGTAGAAAAAGAACAATGATATCAGAGGCCCAAGCCCAAGAGACTCATTAATAATAATACAATTCTTGGCAAAGTCTTCTATCAAAGGGTTTTTACCTCTATTTCTCCCTGAAGCAAACTGAATTCCTAAATTGGCGGGGACTCTGAGAAGATTTTACACTTCCTCAGTGACCTGGCTGGACTTTATAACCAGCCAGCAAGCTAGCAGAGGTTCAGCCTCTGATAAGACCTGCAGTTCTGAAATTCCTGAGGTAGCCCCAAGACCAACCTATCCCCACAAGAACGCTTCCTACTAGGACCAGGACCCACTTTCTTGGGACCATGTACAAGCTCCACTTACAGAATTGTATCTATGCAAGCCCTAACACCTTAAAACTCTATCTAGTGAAATGTAAGTACTCACTGTCTACTTGCTCAAAAAGATCTAGGCGACTACTATATTGCTAGAGTTTTAAGTGAACATGGTGTTAAGATTTAGATTTGAAATGCTCTCCCCAAAATCTCAGTTGTTCAGAAGGGGACTTCTGGGATGTGATGAGGTCATGTGGTTCTATGTTCACTGGTGAGTTGGTTCATTGATGGGTTCAGAGCTTCTGGTGAGGAGATGGGGACTGAACAGAGGAGGTGGGTGGCCACCAGGGTCAAGACCTGGAAGGCAGTATCTTTGTCCCCGGGTGCCTTTTTTTGTTTGAACTCTTTGCTTTCTGGCAGCCACAGGTTGAACAGCTTGCTGCCTTCACACCATTTCTGTCTTGGTATCAGCCAACCATGGACTGAGTCCTCTGGAACCATGAGCTGAAGTAAACCTCTCTTCCTCTAAGTTGTGGGTGTCATAGGTTTTGTCCCCACAACAGGAAAGGAATTTCTTACATAGTCTTCTTATATAACATAAAAATGCAGTTCCAATCTATTTCTCTAAAGCTCCATGCAGTTCAGTACAGCCCTGCGGCTCATATGCTTACGTAGTTTTGTTGTTTTTGTGATGAGATAAAATTTTTCACTGGAGAACACTCCAGATCCAGGTAAAAATCATCACTTACCAGGCTCCAGAGAAGAAACCTGGCCCCCATTGGCCATCTGGCCATTCTGGCCAGATGTAGGATGACTCATATTCCTTATGTTTTGATCTTCCTTTAAGACCACAAACTGCATAAAAGGGAAAGGAGATACTATTATAATTCACAATATCTCAATGTATGTTAATCACAATTCATGGCTTACTACAATTCATCCCATGGAAAAACGAAAGTTGGAAAAAGTTCTGTCACATTTCTCTCTCTGGCTAATGAAACATTCCATTTTCAATCAGAAGCATTAGGTTACTTTCTACTAAAGCAATTAAGAAATGGGGGAAGGGGTTTGGGATTGAGCTCAGGGACTTATAAATGAGCTACACCCCCAATCCTTGTTTCATTTTGAGACAGAGTTTCACTAAGATGCTGAATTGCCCAGGCTGCACTCAGACTTGCCATCTTCCTGCCTACCACGTCCTAGGATTACAGGCATGAGCCACTATGCCTGGCTATTACCAATATATTTTATTAAAGAATACACTCTAAGTGTAGATTCTTAACCCTTGGGTCATGGATTCTTGGGTGCTACCATTGTACTGTAAGTAGCACAGAAATGCACTGAGTATTCTAAGCCCACTGGCCTGAGAAATATATATGCTAGTTTAAACACACACAAACAGACACAGTTCATTTAAATACACTGACAACTTCTGAGTAATTTGAGGTTGCAAGTATACACTAATAACTGAGAGTACAAGCACTGCATTTTCTTATGGCTTAATTGCATCCGAACGAAAATTTTAAAACGAAGGCCCAGAAAACATTTCCTCTGTAGTCAACAAAATGATTGCTTTTGTCATTAACAATGTCCGAGACTGATGCAGCACTTGCAGTGTGGGCTGGGGACAGTCACTGGATAGTCAGCTTAGGAATAGGCAGATTAGGTGTTAAAACAAGCGAGCAATTAAAAGCAAGCAAAGAAGTGAGCCGTGCTCCAGGATGAAGCTGTCCCTTGTCAACCAGTCACCTGGGCCAGGACTGGTGAGCTCCATTGGCTCAGAAACAGGGCTTCCACAAAGGGCAGGAGCTTAGTAACAACATGTGGGAAAGCGATTAGGAAGGAAAAAACCTCTGCTCAGGCTTCTCATTGAGAAGAGTAGGGAGGGACAATGAGTGGGATCAGTCAGGGAGGGGGAGGGACAAGGTGGTAATAAAAGGGTGACACTCAGGAACACATGCTTTCCTTTCTCTTCTCACAGCACTCATCACCCTTTGTCTCTCCTCATTAATGGCTTCTCTGCAGCAACCAGCAACGCATTGCAAAATTCCTACAGGCCCTACTGGTTAAAGCCACAGGCCCATTATTTCTGGCTTAAATCAAACTCCAACCCTCTGCACTGCCAATTTTCCAACCCTGTGCCTCTCTTGTGGAGGAACACAGGCTGCAAAATTTTGGGCTGGGGTGGGGAAGGCAGCAGACAGAACCCGTTTGTTTCTGCTGTTTTTCCTCCTGCTTTGGGTGCTCAGCTCTCCTTCCCCACTGTCACAGGCATTTGCAGCAGCCAAAGGTGAGAGTGACCGTGACAAAGCCCTGGGAAGGTGGAGCTCCTCCACAGCCCCTGGCCAATAGGCTGCTCTTGATGACAGCGAGTGCTTTTGATTTTTATAAAGACACACATAGATTGTGTTTCCTTCCTCCCCATCATTTAAAGGAGATGGATTAAACCTGGAATCCAAAGCCCAAAAGAAATGCCACATGGACTATGAAGTGCAATGAGCATGATTTGGGAATCCAGCCACAAGGCCTCAAAGGCCTGAGGGAGCTAAGTCCTCCTAAAGTCACACATTTAGAGAACTTGCAGAGACAGAAGGCATCGCAGAGACCATCTAATCTGAGACCCTTGTACCAGAGAGGATACTGAGGTCATGTCAATCTATTAGTTCTCCAGTTAGAACTTCACTTAGTACTCTATTTCCATACACAGGTTCAACTCAAACTATAAGAAAACACTGGACTCCTACAACAGGCAGGGACAGGCAAGGGCCTGTTGTAGCGATAAGCATCTTAAGAAGCGGAGAATAATAAACAAAGCCCAGGGACAGCTGTAATGGGTTACTTAGGAATTCCTGGTTACTTGGGTATTCCTGAAACCTGGGATTCAAGGAGGCAAATAACCATTTATTCTAATGGCTCCTTGGTTGTTGTTTCCTCTCTTGCTTGGGATGTTAATGGTTGTCTCCTCCCCTGCTTGAAATGTTTTTAATTAGCATTTGTACTAACCTAATGTTGGGTAAATGGTAAAAGAGGCAGTGATCTCCAGTTTGTATTCCTCAAAGCAGTCATGCAAATTCCTTAGCCTGTCCTTGAGTATTCAATAAAAGTAATATCCTTTTGTGGGTCGAGGCTCACTTTGAGAGAGATAAGTCTCAGTGAGTCCTCTGAGCTACCTTCATTGGGTCTTCTTGTCATTTCTTTTGGCACCAACGTATAAGAACATTACAACAGCCTGTGGTCACAAGAGAGCATTTATCTGAGACAGATGCGTGATATGGGGGCTGGAGAGAGGGGGAAATGAGGTGCGGAGGCCAAACACAGCCTTAGCCCCGCTGGGGCTTCTTCCTAACAGTTTCTCCCTCACGCTTCAGTCTTCCGTGGACCTGCTACATACGCTGGGCTCTTCCAAAGCATCCAGCAACACACACAAAGTATCTGCCAAGTTAACTCACAGGTTTCTGGAAACAGGAACTCCCCTAAAACAGCATCTGAGAGCCGACCCCAACCCCATCTGTCCTCTAGTGCTCAAGACCAGAACTGAAGTGGGCAACCTATGAAGCATCTTTACTTTTGCAGCCCTACTACGTCCACTGGAAAATTCCTAGGCTGGCAGATCAGACACAGGATACCAGTCAGCAAACTCAAATTTGACTCTGGATTAAAACCTGGCCTTTAATTACGAATTGAGACATTCTGTGTTTTTGGTAAATCTGGCAACCATTTCGTTACTAAAGTTTATGGACTTAAAATGGGTATGGGAAAAGAAAAAGTAAGAAAACCAGGAGCATAGTCTGGAGTTTTAAAAATACTCGTCCAAAAAACACAATTTAAAATTAGGGGAAAGCTTTACATGACATATGTAAAATGTCTAAGTTACAGGAAGAAGGTACATGACAGAATACAATTCCCTACAAGCTAGCTCCGCAGACTAAAAGCAGGAGCAGTGACTGGGTTTTGATCCCTGGTGTGGCATGCTGGCCCTGCCTCTGGGATGAGCTGAGCTGGGGACTGGGACTGGGTGTGGTGGCATACATCTGTAAGCCCAGCACTTGGGAGGCTGAAAACAGGAGGATCACTATAAGTCCGATCTATACAGTGAGACCCTGTAGATCCTATACTGAGTACATAAAAAAAAAAAAAGCAAAGAAAATGATTCCCTACATATCTTGTGCCATTAAATTCTGGTGCTACATTAGCCTATCAGATTTCCCTATGGAGCCCCCCACAACCCCCCTGGGACCTCCCCAGCTGGTGTAGTGCTGGCTAACAAGTCAGGACCCCAGCTGGGAGCTAATGGATTCTAGTCACTGCAAACTCTGTGCAGAATGACAAAAGAAGTAAAAGAAGTGCGACTCATATCAAGCCAATTTCTAGCTCCATCTCCTGGGTCACATTACCCAAGGTCGGGTGCAGGAAGACATCCCATTCTCGCTCTCAGCAGGGCTCCCATAGCTTACATCACCACCTGATGCGTCATAAGGATTCTCTGGTTTCTTCAGAGCCAGCTTCTTCATCCTGAGACAAAGCCAAGATCTGAGGCAATCTCAAGACAAAGCAAAGCATTCATCCCACTCACTGACAGTCAGGGACAACAATCTTAGGATACATCCATCAATACCATAGTGTACATGCAGTCAAGTGGAAATGAAGTGACCGACCTACAAGGTGAACGTTTAACTGAAAAAGACACATTGCTACGGATCCCCCTAGCAATGATCCTGTCTTCAAATACACTTCGCCTATTGTTCTTGCCACTTTCCAAAGCAATTCTGAAAGAGCTCTTTCATACATGTCTTTAAGAAGTGTGATCAAAATTACAGTGAGTGGTGCTGCTGGGCACCACCCAACAGAACAGCAGGCTTGAAAAACAGGACAAGGTGTCCTCATCTGTCTTATACACCAGATTTCACACCATGTTTCTCTTGGCTCTTCCCTAAGTCAAAATGATCATGAAAAGCCAATATTTTACGTCAATTCAGGACATTCACCACAGCCACTACTGTATGATAAAGACACTCAGGAAAGAAGATTCCCAGACTACCTCAGAAAATGACAAGAATGATGGGATTAACATATCTCAACCAGGGACAGAGATGAGTGTTTTGAGGGAGATGAGTGACAGCATGTCTTTTATTATAGTAAAATTTAAAAATGTAAATAGTCACCATATTCTTCAGTCACACCATGAGCAAAAATGTTCGCCTAGTGTGGTAGGGGTGTGGCAGGACGTGGAGGGACCTTGGGTGACAGCAGCTTGGTTGATACGTGAAATTTTTTAGAACACAAGACTGCTGGCAGTGGAGTGGCTGCGTGGCACGGGTAAGTGCGGCTGGTATTTAATCTTCAGATGGCAGTGGGTACACTGTACCTTCCCAGAGAATCAAGACCTGTGAGTCAATGGCTCTTAGCCATAAAAGTGGGTCTTAATTTAGGGCTAAGACCCACTTACTCACAGGTGACCTTCAGCCTCAAAATTGTATGACTCAGATTTTGTACAGTACAAACTATAATAGTACCTGAATTATTTTACAGTATTCACAGAACACTGACTGCCCTACATTTTAAGGAAATGGAAGGTAAGTGGTGGGGTGCTGTTATCTTCACCCTAATGCAGCACTAGTTTTTTAAAAATCAAGTATGTGTTCCTCAGCCATACAAGCTTTTAACTGTTAATTTTAAATTACTAAAAACACAAAATCCAAGAAGCAGAGATGTCCTTCCCTAAATGGGGAGTGGGAAGATGATTCCTTTAACAAAAGGTAATATTTTGTGGGAAATGAACTCAACAGAAGGCCACCATGAAAACTCTCAGCAACACGGCCAGAGGAGGAGCATGTAACTGCAAAAGGTGCCAAGCGCCAGTCTCACACTCCTCAAGCACAGGAGCCAAGACTGGAGTGGAACAAGGAAAGCAGACAGCCTGAGGTCTCGGTACAGTGACAGCCTGGGCTTTTAAAAAAGCTGTTACTCTGCCTTCTCAATTTAGCAAGTATACAGATGAAGTTCATCCCAAAGAGCCAGACATTGCCCTGGCCTGGGAGGGTGCACACAGAGCATGAAATACTGAGTGAGAAAGGGTTACCTGTAGTAGTGTGCCCCCCACAGCCCCAGGACGAGCAGGAGGACAAGCGCCACCACACAGATGGTCGCCACTGTGACGTCCCACCGTTGCCTGTGTCCAGCATGGCGCAGCTCCCACCACTTCAGGTCTTGGTGCTCGCATCGCTCCCCAACATAGCCAACGACACAGCTGTGATGACACAAACAGAAGTCACCAGGGATCCTGGCCAAAGATGCCGAGTGTTTAGCCCTAGCGTACAGCCATCTCCCTAGCTCTGCATGTCCAGTGGGCGGGAGACCCATGGAAACCCACTGGGGATCAGCAGAGCACTGTGACGTGCACGTGGATACAGCCCAGACTGTTCAGTCTGCGGGTCCTGGAGCTGGCAGGGCTCATTTGTATGCTGCTGCCTCTATAAGGCACTGCAGCATCAGTTTCCCATGGACTGAAGTCCTCTTAAAACCAATACCCAAAATCCTTCCTGAAGATCAAGAGAAGGTTGGATACAAATGTTGGGCCAGATGTCAACAAGCACAGGGCCAAGCAAGAGGAACACGAGAAAGTGTCCATGGTGCTGCACACGCATTTGTCTGTTTTCTTCAAGGGGGATAAACCATATGGGAGAAAAAAGTGACTCTCACTCACAAATGTATTACTGTCCAATTAATGGAATTGTTACTGGAATTATCAGTGACCAATTTACTATCAAACCTTTAAAGTACATAAAACAATGCCATCTACTGGGAATGCTCATTTCTAGAACCAACTGGGACTTCTGCCAAACAATTGCATTCTATTATTCTTTACAAGAGCATCAACTTGAAAAACATCCTATTCTGAGTTCCTTTTCTGTGGCCCTGGATGCCCTATCGCCCATTTGTGTCCCCAGTTCAAAAGGACTAGAAGAGCAGATATACAGAGAGGTCTTGGGTGGGAAGAGGAGATGGGAATAAAACCCAGAGCTCTGGGAAATCTGCATTCTAGCCCTGGTTCTGGCCATGGGAGCCGGGAAGCCATTTCTAGAGAAAAGAAGAGGAACCAGGACTTCAGAGCCCTGTGTGTCTGATATCATATCACGTGAGCTAGGCAATTGCACTAGTCCCCCCTCCCCAGTACTATGGATTAGACCCAGGGCCTTCAAATTGAGCTACATATCTAGCTCTTACTGTTACTAAATTTTGAGACAGTATCTCACTGAGACACTAAGTGGTCCGGGCTGGGCTCAAACTTGTGATTCTCCTGCCTCAGCCTCACAGAATACTGAAACTAAAGACATGCACCACGATGCCTAGCCTATGCATTCTATTTCTGATGGCACATCCCATTTACAGGAGAACAAACTGAGACCCAAAGAATACAAGGATACTCAACCAAGGAATGACAAGTTTGAGGTAGGTGATCCTTTCATGCAAAAGTCTATGCTCTTTCTACTATACTACGGTCCTTCCCAAAAGAGCTTTAAACTCTATGCACTTTTGGAAAGCATTCTAGACTTCAACAAGCAAGAGACAGCCAGACCTCTGTATAGGAGCCTAAAGATCCATGTCCCTTCAGGGATTTTATTGTAGGCAGCTTAAATAGATAGAAATGTTATAGGCAGTCAAACAGGTTCAGGCCATCAAGGAGACAGTATGGAAGACAAGATGACTTTACAACTTGGAAGACATAGACAGATCCCTTCTGTGAGCTGGACATCAGGACAAAGGAGGAAACAAATGTGCCACATACTCTCCAGGAATGCACATCAAGGACTGATATTCTAAAATAGATATCAGTCACCTGAAAAGAGCCCAGATGAGTCACTAACCCACACCCAATAGGAAGAGACCCGGTCCTATATTCATTTTTTTACAATACCCATTTTTAATTGCATTTAATAAGAAATAACAATGTGACAGTTTCAAAACATGATAGTAGTACATTACCAGTATTTGATACAATGCATATTATTGTCCTCCTACTAGTTATACAGAGCACAGGGTGTAGATATGATAATTTTACTAATCATTATTGATACAAAAAATTTCTTCTCACTGAACTAAGAGAAGGTAGCTGTATACATAATCCAATGTTCCATAATTGCAGTGGGTTATTGGCAAAACTGGCAATGTTGGAAGTTGTTAATTTAAGCCTTTTACAGCTCAGCATACTAATCTAGCTTTATGTTTTATGCCTGTGATTAAACTTTACTGCTGGGTGGTTAAGGGCACTTTAAATCAAGACCTGTAAAACAAAACATGTAACTTTTCTATCTCCCAAGGTCAGTAAAATCCCCTCAGGGTACTTTGAAACCATGTACAGTGCTTTGTAGAACTGTTCTGTATTCATGCCTCAGTGCTAGGTGACTTGCTTCCCTATTTGGTCCTGGACTCAAGCAGTTTTACCTGAGCAGTGGTGCTTGTAACCTCATTGGTTGACCATAGCTTTGTCCCACCTCATGGCCACCTATGCTAGTTCCTTGGACCTACCTCACTGTATGATTTTCCTCTATAAAAATCCCCAGAAGAGACAGCTTCCCAAGGGCCCTCCTCTTGTCCCTCTCTCAGACAGGAGCTTTCTCTACCCCAATAAATATATTTTGCTCATAACCTCCGTTTGTTCCTAAAATTCATTCTTTGGTTTTAGAGAACACAAACTCATCCCAGGTACTTTTCAGGTTGGGAGTTTCCATTTCCCCTATAGCATTTGGAGGTTCCCTGTACCACCTTGAGGTACTGTCTCAGTTCTATCCATCTTCATTACAGCCAGATTCCACCAAAACCCAGCAGGACCTTTGGGTGTTAACAGTGCCCACCCCTCCACCTTACAGAGAGTTGGGGTCTAGAGGAATATGCCAATCACATGGCCAAGAGTCCTGCTTCTTCCAAGGCCCAGGCCAATCACACTGTACTAGGCTATAGAGCACAAACCCTGGTCTCACTGATTACTAATTACTTTTGTTAAACCAAGCAAAAAGATTACCCAGCCAAGTAAGTTTGCATTTCCATGGTCAAATTATTTTAAACACATTCAAAACTAAGTAAGGGTAAACAAGACCTGGCATTGTGTGCACCAGGAATGAAGCATTCCTCATACCAATTTGCCATGCAACGCTGACTTTAAGAAGCATTTGCATCCCTGGTTCAGGTGATGAGTGTCTGAGGAAGACTGGCCGAAATTGAATGGGATGAATCAGGAGTCCTCTGAACTCCAGAGGTCTGGAGCCTCCTGGACCCAGAGGGACGGAAAGTCGCTGCCTTTCCATCTGGGGGACAGTCTGTAGTTCCCCATCCCTGGTGGCAGTTCTAGTGCTTCCAAGGGAGAAAGAAAAAGCCAGCCTCTGGGAAACCACCATGCACATTTTGCATAGGCTTGGGCTGGCAGGCACTCATGACAGGGTGGTTTTTACGGAATTAATAAAATACAAGGTGAGGCCAACAAGGCAGAAGGAGGGAAGGGCGGGTTCCCAATTAAACTATACTTGTGTTAAATGTACAGCCTAGACCCACTCTGGGCCCAGATGACTGTGGATGCCGGCAGGAATTTGAATGCTGCTTTAGAGGAAAGGTACCTGAGTGCTCTATCCAGCTCACCTTTTTGTAGCAACTCATGCTTAAACCATTATCAGGGAAACAGGATATTTTCAGCAGGGACTAGTGACAGGAAAAAAAAAAGTGCGCAAAAAACTTCGTCAATCTTTCACAAAAGACAGCCCTACACTGTACTCCACATCATTACAATGTGTTAAATATCACAGGAAAATATACCATGACCCAGTACATAGCTAGGTCATATTTTGTATGCAGTTTTGTTCTTTGGAAGGATAAGAAACGATGAATCAATAAAAGCAATTTGGTTCTTGATATTCAAAGTTACTAAGGGCCAGCCAAATAGCTCAGCAGATTAAAGTGCCTGCAAGCAGACACAGGGGCCAGGGGTTTGATCCCCATGCCTGCCATGCCAGCTCTGCCCCCCAGGGTGTGCTGAGACAGCAATTGAGACTGGGTGTGATAGCGCCCACCTATAATCCCAGCTCTTGGGAGGTTGTAAACAGGTAGGTCACTACGAGTCCAATATAGTAGTGGGACCCTAAACACCCTGTAGACCCTTCCCTAAAATGCACACACACACAAAACTATGAATTATAACTATTGTAAATTATAAATTTATTTTAGGTTAGAAAATTGCAATCTGTAAATATGAAAATGACAGCAAAATTCTACTTGAATTGAGTCATTTCTGCCAAATTCATGATCGTGTTTTTCCAACTTTTATCAGCTTGGCATGATTTATAAGGCAAGGCCACTGTCATCATTGGTCACAGGATAAAATGTCTTCCTCTAATAATGGAGATTGTTTCTGTTCATTGCTATTGATGAAAATCATGAAAGCCTTTAGTCATACCGTATCTCTTCACAAGGAGCTGAGTACTTTATTGCTCCTCCTTTATTGTGTTTAACATGTTCTCTTGGCAATTTGGTGCTGGAAATCAAACTCAGGACCTTACACTTGCCAGGCAGGTGCTGCACCACCGAGCTGTCTCCCTGGCTTTACTGCCCCTTTTTGAGGCACAGAGAAAATTATTAATGGGTCAGGAGTTGAATAAGAGAGACTTTCCTATCAGGTCTCTATGTTGTCTTGAAAATACGGAATTAACTAAAAGTAAAAATGCAGTGCAGAGCAAGATGCCATGAGCTTAGGTTTTTCCAAAGGCTCTGTGGGAAAGGCTTGCCACAGAGGCAGTGACAGACAGGTCCTCCTCAGGTCTCCTCCTCATGGCCACACCTTGCTGTGAGGCCTCCTGGGGGGAAAAGTGAGCAGCAAGCGGCAGCTGCACCCCCAGCGACTGGCACAAAACCAAAGAGGCACAGGCCGAAACCGACTCTGTGGAAGTGGGGAGGGACATCGTGGCTTTCCCGTTTCTTCTCACTTTTTAGTTCTAAAAAGTAAGAGGCGATTACTCCAATGTGCACACGTACCGCACTTTTGTAGCTTTAGAAACATTTTGTGGATGTTCCACATATTTGACAGAAAATATATCAAAGCTTGAAGAAGTTCTCCATAAGATGTTTTCCAGCCAGAATAAAAAAATTAGATCCCTGGACTATATTAGTAGTAACACCATTACTTAAATGAAAACACCGTCAGTGCCTTATATTTGTATTTTCCACTGGTTCCAGGAGAGAGGTGGTAAGATGCAAAGTACACACACACACACACACACACACACACACACATACACACACACACACCACACACACATACACACTCATGCATGGGTATTTCCCTAAGGAAATAAGCCAACTGGCCTAGAAGGAAGTGAACTGTAGACTGAAACCTCTGCAGCATGTGGGCCAAAACAAACCTTCCCTTTTAACTTGAGGGTGTCAGGTGTTTTGTGTCAGGAGTGAGAAAGTAACAGAGTCACGAATTTAGTGTCATCCCTATCATCAGATAGCCAGGCTGACTCACTTGCAGGCGTAGGTGTCTAATGATTCGATGTGGACGCATACTCCACCATGGAGGCAGTACCCGTCGTGTGAGGGGGGACATCCTGGGCGACTATTTCTGACCAGACTGCTGCCATCTTCCACAAGGAGAGAGGGTGAGTCCGAGTCTGGAATAATCAAAGGCATTAGTGATTTGGGATAACCGTTGTCAGGACTAGCTTCCGTGAACAACGTGTGATCCAGTGTCATTTTGTGACAGCAATACCGTGAGAAATAAAAGCAACCTTTCTTTCCTTAGGCTCAGATTATCTGATAGTAGACATATTGGGGCACAGGAGAGAATAGCCAACCCTGAATCATGAGGTGATTTCAGTCTCTGCTTGCATGCAGAGCAAAGTTGGCATCCAAAAATACACAAGCACCATGGGAAATGACAGCAAGCCGTGAGACGGAATCATGGAAAAGCTGGAGGCTCTGTGTGGTCTACAAAGGTCTCTGCACCACACAGCGTGTTATCTCAGCGATCCGGGAGTTAAGAAAACCTTCCCACACAATGCTTTCTTCTAAAAAATATTTCAGATTGTGTCCCAAACAAAACTGTGGCAATACTTGACAGAGGAAGTGCTCTGATACCAGAGGAATACCCAAGTGGGAACAGCTCCTTTCACAGAATGGTTCACTGTTTCAGCAAAGGAAAACACCCGGCTGTGTAACTGACAAAATAAGTAGCAGTTTTTCATTATTGTGAAGAGAAAATTATTTGAGCAATAAAATCACATTCCAAGACCCCAGTGAGCAGGTCAGTGTGAACCTTCCTTTCTGAGGGTGTTCCCTTCTTGCACAGCTCAGGCAAGCAGCTAGCAGGGATGGGACAGATCTCTCCCTGGGCTCCAGGGTCCAGGAGGCCAGCTCCCTGTCCTCACCGTCTAGACTGAGGACAGAAGAAACTGCTCTTCTGTGGAGGATTCAAGAAGAAAAGGACCCATGTGTTAGCTTAAACGGAAAGCAAAGAAAGCTCAAGTCTGATTCAGATGCAGAACACTGCTTCTGTCCTAATCCCAGCTTTCGTTTTAAAATCCTCCCCAGGTTTATTCTCCCTGTCAGCGCAACCTTCTGCCACCTGACTAGGATCTGCCCAGGGGTCTCTGTTGCGCCCTGCTCTGCTGCCCACTTTGGAAGCTGCCGCCACACAGGACAGCTGGACACATGGAGTGTGCCCCCGCCACACGGTGTGCTGCAACTGCCAAGCTTGTAGCAGACGTGGAAGATCCCACACCGAAGTTAAAAAGAACACAACGTACCTCCGTTGCAAACTGGCTACATATTAGATGTTCATGTCTGGCAGTATTAGAAAACAATATGACATATTATTATTAAAAGCCCAGACGTCCAACTGACCTAACGCTGCAAAAACCCCTGCAATTTTCCAGCAGCTCTAGAAATCAACCTCACAAAAGAAGTGGGCAGCCAAGGTGTTCAAGAGAGCCGCTTGTCTGCCCACCTTTCCTCAACCGTGAGCAGCAAGAAGGGATTTATTTATTCCAGATGCTGTTAAACTGAGAATGCTGCAGCCATTTTGGAGTCTGATATGCAGTATCAGTCTGAGGCAAGTGGGGGCAGAATTCCCAGGACACCCTGCCTCCAGCCAGACTGCCCTACAACCTGCCTGGACAAGGCAGCCCCGGTACAGATGGGCGCCCGGCACACGAGCAGGTGTAGCCGCCTTCCGTGTTTATACAGTGGGCACCTGCTCCGCAGCCATGAGCCTCCAGCTGGCACTCATCAACATCTGCCAGGAAAGCAGGGTACCAGGAAAAGTGGGACACAGAGAAGGAGGAAAGAGGTTACACAACTGCGGAGTCTGGCATCTCTTCAGCCCTTGTCATGCCACACATTTTGGGGTTCTGCGTGACTTTTGAGATTCTGTCATGGTAGTTGAGTCCTTGGCTACACGCCCGCTCGAGGGTTCTAGGTATCTAACAAGACCAGAAGAGTTTCCTGGAAGAAAAGAAGACTTCCCCAAACTGCAGAACATAAATCAAATCAAGGCAAATATCTAGATGTACAGACCCTAAATATATATTTATTTTTATGCAAATAGACATCTAGCCCATCGACATAAATTTCATTCAAATACAACACTTTTGCTTTTCCTACGTAGACATGAACTAAATATGAAGAAGCCATCCTTCCTTTACTCTCATCTTTTTCATTCTCATGTCCACTGCCCTCACATGTCGATCCTTCCTCTCCCCACCTCTACCTGCTCCTTCTTTTTTATGCTTATAAGAACAGCATCACCACACTCCTGCATGCCCCATCTCCTCAGACCTCCACTCAAACACCGGACCCTGGTCCTTCCCCAGAAGCAGCGATCTCGATGGCAGGCTTGTTGCGCTCTTGGCTGGGTGCCACTGGCTCTATGCTGTGCTGCCTAACATGGTGGCCACAGGGCCTTGGACAGCCAAGTGTCACAAGCATGTCTGCTCCCTCCTGAGGTGCCCTGTAAGTGCAAATACTTCATGGATTTTAAAGACTTAGTATCAAAATATAAAATTGCCAATCACACGGGCCCGGCAGGATGGCTCAGTGGTCTAAAACACCTGCTTAGGAAAGCTTAGGCGGCTGGAGGGACCACGGTTCAATCCCCGGCACTACATGCTGTGCCAGCCCTGCTCTCAGGGCAGGCTGAGGCAGCCATAGAAATAAATAAATAAATAAAGTTCTGAAACAAGAAAGAAAAATTCTAAAAAAATAAAAATAAAATTGCCAATCACTTTATACTATTCACATACTAAGGTGCTAATATTTTAGATATATTAGCATAAGTAAATTATAAAATTGAAATTCACTTACTCCATTTCACTTCTTGTGGTGTGGCTAATATTAGGACAGCTGTGGCCCAGGAAGTGAAACCCCAATGAGCAGCCCTGTGACTTGAGTCTTTCCCCAGATGAGCTAGGCCCTCTCTTGAGGCCTAAACTGTGTCCCCCCCACCCAGCCCCTGAAGCCAGAACTCCAAGAGTAACTGTATCCGTTGTCTGAGAGAGGTCAGGGAGGAGGTAACTAAATTAGGGCACTAGGCCAAAAGGTCAGGGGTCTTCAAAAGAAGAAGCAGCAGCCACAGAGCACACTCTCTGAACACCACAGAGGAGAGGCCACAAGAGAGCACAGAGACAAGGTGCCCATCTATAAGTTGGAAGGAGACCTATGGTCAGGACCACACCAGCTGCAACTTCGTGTGGGACTTTCAGCTCCCAGAACTGCAAAAGCCAAGGTCTGTGTAAAAGCCAACTGCTCCACAGCACCCTGCTATAGCCTAAACCACAGAAATAGGCTACTGCCAGTCTCTATGACCTCTATAAGACAGTCTATCTCTGGGCCTGGAAAGGCCCCAGCCCTCTGTGTCCCTGCCTGATCACCACTTACTTCGCGAGCTCACTCCAGCATGGCACCCATTCCAAGCACTCCTGCCTAATACCAAAGACAGATCCTTCTCTAGTTCCAAACTTCACTGCTCACCACAGCCGCTTCAACCCCATTCTCCTCGCACAAAGCAAGGATGGGATTCCTCATCCTAGCATTCCCACAGCTGCTGGTTCTGCACCTATCACCCTTAGGAACCAATGTCACACTTGCCACTCTTGAGTTGCTACCCTAGATGGTTCAAAATGACTCCATTTAGACTGACTTCCTGCTATAATCTCAATGAACTATCTATCACCTTCAGTGGAAAGAAGATGGAGAGAGAGAGGGGGAGGGAAAAGACAGAGGGGCAGGAGAGAGAGGCAGAGACAGAGGCAGAGGCAGAGAAACAAGCCCATAGGTTCCATAGGGCAGTAGCTCTGTGCCACGTTCAACCCTGGAAAGAGGTGGATTAGTAACAGTCAGAATCCAGAATCAAATGAGTTTGAATATTTCAGAAAGGACAGCATCTTTTCAAAAGAAATTAAATATGAAGTCTGTCTCAACTATCTAGGAGCCTGCTTAATTAGAGCAGTGATACAGCATGGCAAGTGCATGGGGTCTTGCTAAGGGTCTGAGGAGAGTCAGTCACAGCTGACACTTTATCTCAAACCTTCGTAGGAGAAAGCCAGGTCAGCCCTGTCAGGAGAGGGTTTTTCTTTTTCTTTTTTTTTTTTTTTTTTGCCAGCATATCTTTTCCTACCATTAAGAGATTTATGTTTTCTGAAAGATAAAAACACTGAGGAAGATTTGGCAAGGACCTATGAAACCTGAGATAACCCTGCCCCAGGCGGGTGGCTTCAGGCAAGTCTGTGCCTGTGTGGGGACGCTAAGCCACTGATTCTGGGGTGGTAGGTGAGCCTCAAGTCCATAGGCCCCGCCTGTGTGCCTAGATGGTGATTGTGAAAGAGCTGTGCATACGCTGCCCTGCTATCTGAATGCCGCCAGACGCTGGACTCTCCCACAGACTGAGGCTATCAAAAAACCCCGGGACCCCTCTCCACACCCACACACCTGCACCTGAGGCCAAGCTCACTGACTGGAAAATGTAGCCTAGTCCCTGGTGATGGCTCATGGTGTGGAGTACCAATGGGACACTGGGAGCCTGCAGCGCAGGGACTGCACAAGACTGGATGGGGCTGTGCACGGAGGACTGAAGCGCGCCCACTCCCCAGGCTGTGCAGCTCCCCTGGTGCCCCGTCTCCTCGCAGCCACCACGCCCAGGAGGCTTCCTCGTCCTCGATCATTGCCGCTTTCCTCTGCCCCCTTTCCCCTTCCTCACCAAGACAGTGGAGCCCATCTCCGCGGTACCCGGCCAAGCACCTGCACACGTAGCTGCCTTCGGTGTTGATGCACTCGGAGGTGGAGGGGCAGGCCGAGCCGTCCCCTGCACATTCGTCTATATCTGCGAGTCAAAGGAGGAGCTGATGAAGTACTGAGGCAACTCTGCTGAGGGGGGACAGCAGGAAAAATAAGCACATTCTCTGTGGATGCACTGCAATCCTGTTTCCTAGTGGTGAACTTCACTTCTGGATTTACGCTGACAGAGTTCCCACCTTTCTGAATGCCTAAGTTTTAAATAACAGGGCTGGGGAGATAGCTCAGTAGAATAAGTGTTTTCCTGGCAAGTGCAAGGACCTGAGTTTAAGCCCCGGTTCCCGGGGTGGGGGAAGTTTTAAATAACTATCAGGTGTTTTGAAAGAGTTCTCATCTGTCTGAAGAGCGAAGTAAATCACTTTGTCCAGAGTTTTTTAGACCATCAGGACCCTTTTTAAAAATTATTTTCTTTTTGTTTTTAGAAAGAATACAAAATAGAAAAGAAAAAGAAATAAACATTAGAAATGATACAGAATTTCACTAAACAAAGTATTAGGAATTCGACAATGGCTGGTGTATTATATAATATTATCTTTAGATTGCCAGATATAAACATGCAAAATTGGAAAAAGAAAACATTTAAGCGTTAACTACTCATTTCAAAAGACCAACTGAAAAAGGGATAAAAAGGATGTGGTACTTTTGCACACTGGAGTATTACTCAGTTATACAAAAAGATAAACTCAAGACTTTTATTGGTAAATGCACGGGAACTGGAGTCTACAGTGATAAGTGAAATAAATCAGACACACGTGCATAAACATCATATTGTGTCATTATTGTAAGAACTGAAAGAGTAAATAAAATCTGAAAAGTACAACAGGTGCTGTAAAAGGGTAAGAATCTATTCAATGGGAAGGACAAACTAGGATAGGGAAAAGGACAAAAGGACTTTTCTAAGACTGGCACGTTGGAGCACACCTATCATCCCAGCACCACAGAGAGTCACAACTTTGAGCCTACCAATCCCCATTTTTAATTTTGAGACTATCAGAATAAACTAGAAACCCACTTAACCACAATCCACATATTTGAATAAAGCAGGTACTAATCACGTATTCACTAAAGCAGGGGAAAATGTTCCATTTCCACTGGAATGGATGAACATAAAAATTCTACTTCTGTCAAAGTCACTCTTCTAATTATAAATTATTCCTCTTTGTGTCAACTGCATTTATCACACCATTTTAATATAAACTTTAAGTTAATATGTTAAAATACATGCTTTACATCTTCCACGAGTGTTGTTCGTTGTCATTATTATTGCTCAGCTAACATCAAGTAACGCCTTTAAACCTGCCTGTTACATAAATCTTTCTGGTCATTTTGTACAGTTAAGAGCAGAAAGGCCATTTCTGGTTTACAGTTTTTCAAACACGCATATTTGGCTTTTACTCTTACCAAGACATAGTTTTCCGTCCCCAGCGAACCCTTCCAAACACTGGCACGAGGCGCCGTCTCCCTGCACCACACAGCGCGCATGCGCGTCACAGGCTGCCAGGCCGCACTCATCCCGATCTGCAAAGGAAGACACCCGGTGGATATTCCCAGCCCTGAGAGGAGACGTGGACCTCGACGTCTTGGCTTCTGTGAACCGTGCCAGCACTGCCCAACCCAGAACCTGGGAGAAACGCTCTGGTGCCCTGTGCGCGGGACTCACAGTACAGGTTCCCATGAGCTAGGACTCTCTCCAGACTTAACTATTTGGTGATGAAAGACCCCTGAGTGAACTGGCATATATATATATATATATATATATATATATATATATATATATATATATATATATGTATATATACTACATACATATATATGTATGTATATATGTATGTATATGTATGTATATATGTATGTATATGTATGTGTATATATGTATATATGTGTATACATACATATATATGTGTATATATGTATGTATATCTATGTATGTATATGTATGTATATATATATTTAATTTTCAGATCTCAACTAAAAAGCTGATAGAAATAAACACACCTGAGCTTCAAAAGGCTGATGATGACTTAACAGTTCCCAATACAGGGGCCCATGAGAGGGGTCAGTAGCTCTCCTCTCCACAGCACACAGCTATGCGGCAAGCAGCTCTGCACACCACCACGGCAGGGATATCCAGAGAGAAAGACCTGCTGTGTACTTCAGTATATAGTAACTATGTGCGGCAGACAGTGTGTTTATATTTAGACTTATGCAGTGACTCGCACAGCCCCAGGCAGTTTTACAAAGTCATGAACCATGCAAGTTTAAATGTTGTTTGTGGATCGCTGCATTTCATACTCCACTGGAAGGCAAATGCCTCGGGGCGCAGAGCTACATGTAGAACAACATGCAAGATTTTCTCTGTGTTTTGCCCTTTCACTTTACCTACATATAGACAGAATCATTGTCCAAGAGCCACTCACCACCTGCTCTTTGGAGTTGAAGATACCGGTATGACACACACAGTAGGGTATAAACAATGATCTGTTCCCTCTTGTGTTCATCTGAGCATAGAAGAGATAAAAGAGGCCTTGCAAATATCCCATAAATTACAGACAGTTGAATGATCTAAGCAAGATGTGGGTGCCACGCAATCGAGGCCCTGAGAGATTGCACTTGATTCACTTAGCTGTAGAGCAGGACACCTTTTGTGAAAACATCGACCATTCCTGCTGGCTTGGCCATCTCCTCTCCTTTGCAATAAGCATGGTCAGTTTAGATTAATGAAATTATCCACTGGATTCAGTATTCATTTTGGAAGACTAGATCTCAAATCACAAGGTTGCTCAGAGTATAGTGTGGATAGTATCCAATTACCCAAGACATTTTAAATCCCTTGTAGAATTATCCTAAATTAGAATATGATTCAGGACTTACTGGGTAACTTGCAAGTGTTGAGTCAGCTTGGCATGATGAAAAGCAATGGATACGTGGTAGTAGGCGGCATGGGCTAGAGCCCAGGTCCTTTCTGCCACAGGCCAGCCCTGGGAGGAACACTTGCCCACTTACTCTTCTTCTATAAATTACGGGGCAATTTCTGCTAGGTCTATTTTCCAAGATTATTATAAGCGCTAGTGGAAAATTTTATTCAAAAGATTTCTGAGAAGCTAGAAGTAGTGCACGTATTTAATAGAGATATTGAAGGATGTCATGACACCCTGTTGGAGAGCTAGCTTCTCTGGGCTGGGGACACAGCTCAGGGCAAAGCACATCCACAGGCTCTGTGAGGATCTGGGATTGAGCCCTCATATTGTGAAAGGAAAGAAGGAAAGAAAAAGAAAAGGGGGAAGGAAATAGAAGAAAATTGAGCCTCTCTAGCAAGAAGAGGCTCCAGCGATTTGTCACTAAAAATAAAATTCATTAAAAAAATGCCTACCATGTCCCAGGCCTTATGGAGAACCAAGAATACAGTGATGAAGATGGAGAGGGAGCCCTGCTGCCTTGGATGATTATGGAGATGTGAGTGTGAGAACATGGCAGAGGGCCTCGGCTGTGTTCTAAGAGTTCTAACAGCAACCCAACATGGCCAGAATCTGGGGAAAGACCTTCTGAGGAAAAGCATCTTAAGCAGTCTGTGCAGACAGGGCAGGGAGGGATTCCAGAGGGTTCTGTGAGCTGAGAGGTGGCCTATATGTGTTACAGGTGAGGCCAATGCAACTGCAGTGCTTGTAGAAAGCCAAGGATAGCAGGTCAGTAGGCTGGGTGGGTGCGGGGGCTTCACAGGCGAGGGGAAAAGAGGACAGAACCAAAGTATGGAAAGGTGAGGTACTTGCTGCCAAGAGGTGACCGGCTTAGTCTCTCTTGTGGGGATGGTCTCTCCCAAAGAAGGGTGGGGGTCCCCTCTAGGCCCATGTGCATTGTGGAATCTGGACTGGCAGGCCTGTGACCACCTCGTCCTTACATAACATCACTCAGCTGAATTGACTCCATCACTTATCCTTGAGTTAATCTTCCAAACTATCTCTGTAAGCCTCAGGGATCACTGATGAATTGAAAGGCTTCTCTGTCCTGCTAATATTGATCAGAACCATTTTCCTTTATTGCACTGATCATTCAGGTCTGTCCTCATCTCAAACTGTACCTAGCCTCTCTTGGTATTCCCAGTACTAAGGATAGTCTATGCCCAATAAATTGCTGAATGAGGAATATTGCTAAAGTTCCAAAGTTTTCCCTTGCTTCTTATGTTAGCATGAATTAATCATTTGGCCACAATTTTCAAAAACCTTTGGTGAAGTCACTAATTAACATTCCTCACTCTTAATTTTTGCATCTATAACATGATGAGCTGCAATTAGAATCAAAATAGAAACCCCCCACTTGAACACACAGTACATGTTTAAGCCCCACACAAAAGCTACAAGTCATTATTATTAAAATACACCTATCTTATCAAAAATCACTGTGACAAGATGGGGTAAGAGGTCTCCAAGCCTTGCACAGCTATGTCATCCACAAGTCACAGACGTCAGGGAAGCGCTTCCTTACATGTGCCAACCTTCTTATAGCTACAGACATCATAGTGAACTAAAATGCCCATCAGCAAAGGCAATAAACAGTGTTTCAAAGTCAAGTGAAGCTGCAGTGCAGGGGCAGAGTCAAGGAGAAACTTGGCAACTTCAGGAGCTCTAGGGCAACTAGCTCTAGTTGGAAAACTATCAGCTTCACCAGGACTACAGAATACAGAGTGGACACAGAACACAGGAGACTGGGTTCGCCAAAGTTGTTACTACCAAACACATTATCTGACCTTTTAGTAGGAAATGGTCCGGTACAGAAGAGATTTCTAAGATCTGCCCTAAATCCACTTTCTGCCCCAGATGAAGACACAGCCTGGCACTTGCTCATCCACCGCTATCAGCTTTTCACACTGGCAGCCAACAGCAAGACAGAACATGTACCAAGGTGTATGGGTGGGGACACTGGAATCTGCTCCACTCAGATTTTCACCCGTGTTTCCCAGTTATACTCCTCTGAGACCATTCAGCCCCCAGACTCTTAAATGTGCAATACACATTCAGCCTATCGTGGAGGTGGACACACACTGAGAAGAGGAGAACTTGAGATCAAGGTTCGGTTTCACGAGCTTGTGTGATTTAGTCAATATTAAGAGAGAATCCAGGGTTTCGCATCAGTAGAATGGAAGTGGCAGAGCCCGGGACCTGCAGAACTCACTCTCCTACCTGACACCATGATTTCAGCCACCAGCATGCGCTGAGATTCCGTGGCATTGTCCTCTGATGCCTTGGTCCTGGAAACGTTGTCCAGTATTGTCCCCTTCTTACTCTGATCGGCTTCACCAGCTGTCAAAGACCAACAGATGCAGCTGATTCAGCTTTTCCATCTCCATAAAAGTTTAATTTTATATCCATGGCTGTTCTTTAGTTAGGAGTGCAGACTCACGCCTACAGTATGGGGATCTAGGCATCTGGCAGGGCCTTTCTGATCGAGAAAACCTCATCTCTTGTCTCACTGCCTCCCACTCTCACTCAGTTGCCCCTGATGGGCTGGTGAGCAGGAATGCAGAGGGGAAGAAGGACTCTTTTAGGGACTAGCAGCAGAAGTAAATACCAAAAGTATTGTGACTGTAATCAGATTATAATTATGGCCCTCTGTGGATAAGATTTTCCTCACTTGAATTCAACGTATTATTTTTTCTTTAGGTTGTTTTCATGCCTACTTTAGCCCACTTTTACCTGAAGTTTAAAATGCGAAAGGGCATAAGGAAGCCAGACATTAAGTCAGGCCAGGGATGCATACACCGACTCCACCTCATGCTGGGGAGGCAGAAATGCACGTTCTAAGTCCAAGCTCCTTGCAATTGTGCTCCCCAGCCTGGGTGCCCAAGGACACAGAGCCTGCAAGGTCACAGCTGCCTTCATCACCACACTAGCATGTCACTTGCCTCCTCCCACACATCTACACTCATAGTGATGGAGCAAAAGCCATGATGGGGGCCACTGGCAGGGCTGAGGCGTGGACCATGACGGCGACAGTGAGCTCCATCAGGAGCTGCACTCCTTCTTGGCACCATGCACTCTCATTTACCACACGCATACAAAAATTAAAAATCCAGCTCATAAAAAGCTCTTCATGAAGCAATAAGTATTACTCTTATTGAAATGCTCAGTTGTTAAAATTAGTTTGTCTTCCTTTTTTAGTTGTCCATGTTTGCAGTACGCAGTGGTTGTAACCCTTCCATGGTACACAACACACCTCAGTTCTTTTTTCCATCTTCTTCCCTTCCCACCCTCCATCTCTGAGACCATTCAGCCCTACAGGCTCTTAAATGTGCAATACACATTCACCCTGTCATGGAGGTGGACACACCATGCTCAGAGGAGGAGGACTTGAGTCCAAGGTTCATTTTCACTAGCTTGTGTGATTTAGCCAATGTTAAGAGACAACCCAGGGTTTCTCATCGGTAGAATGGAAGTGGTGGAGCCCGGGACCTGCAGAACTCACTATCCTACCTGACACCACGATTGGTGGCATCATTGCAAAACATCTTTCTCTTGCCATTTGCAAAACATCTCCCCACTTCCTGTTATTTATCTCCTATTTTGCTCTTTACTTATACCTTGAGTTTTCACATAAGAGAAATCATGCAGTATTTAAGCCTGTGTGGCTGATTTCCTTACAACTCTTGACATGGACTAGAGAACATTTTCCGCATAATAAGACGGGAGGCACACTCACATTGCTCCCTCCAGCGCCTGCTGGAGATATGGTGGCCGTGGGGAGGAAGAGCTCGGACATGAGCTTTGCCTGCCGCTGAAATGAGCTGCTTATCTTTACAGGCCACGATTTGTATTTGGGGAGAAAAAGGACAGGAAAACTGTGCTACTGTGGTTATCTGGCAAAGCTTTTCTCCGAAATGAAGACGTGCACCATCACTTTAAGGACGGTTGTCCCCAGAAGCAGGAAGCTGCTGCCTATCCTGTTCTGGTATGGTGTCCAAAAAGAAAAAAGAAGAGCCCCAAGAAAGGCGTTTCAAATGGCTATTGATAGACTTTTGCCAAGGCTGGTTTCATGTCACCGTCTTCAACCAAAGCAATATGTGACAGATTTAACTCAGCAGTAGCTATGAGCACCCAGCTATTCTCTATGATGCCAGATCTTAACGATATAAGTATATAGCAGTGCCACCCTGCACATGATATATTTTTGGTTTTGGAAAATATACCTAGGTTGTTTTCACGAAAATGTGTAACGTGAATAGAAAATGGATTGTTTACTGTAAGCATAAGAAAAATGTTTGTAATTTGCATTTTCAATATTACAAAGATTAGCAGATAAAATCCACACAAACAAAAACTCTTCAATAATTTTTAAGAGTATAAAAGGGAGGTTTGAGAGTAAGAGGTATGAAATGTTTGTCCTAAGGCAAAAAATTAACAGAAAATTATGAAAACCTAAACTTTGCAGCCCTGAGCCATGGACAGATCAACCCGCCTACTTCTCACCACACCGTCACCTAACTTACATTTATACCATGGGTAACAAGAGAAATATAAATTTTAAAATCTTTTGGATAAAATTTAAATTATCTTTTGTATGTTTTGGGGAAAGAGAGCAAAGATGACTCCACGTTTGCCTGGATGCTCAGAAGGACCTGGCCAGCCTTGTGGCACGCCGCTCTCCCTGGCCTCCCTTCCTCTCTCTTAGTCTTATTCAGTTTATTTAAAAAAATGAACCTCAAGCCTTCTCAGGTTGGATTTCCAAACTGTTTGATGCACCGATGTTATTTTTTATAATTTTGCTTTTCCTATTAAGACCTGTCATGTGGGAGAGAAAGTGTATGCTCCTACTCCTAAAAAGGAAGACAACACTTCTAAATAAAACCTCTCTAAACATTTTTATGAGGTGAGGAAATGCTAGTATTAGTTTCCAGGCTTGTGCCAACCCCACGACTTCTGTCACTGGAAGTCCATTTCAAATTAAATGGACTTGTTTGTAACAAGGAACCCAAAATTCATCAAAAGGACGAAAAACCATAAACACACTCCTAGCATCTGTAAAAACAGCTCTTAGTAACGCAAAATATGAACCACCAGGCAAACCGGAGGGACAGAAGGAAAGTGGACTCCTGAGTAGGAAAACCTAGCAACACCCTTCCCACTCTACCGGCCGACAGCTGTTGACTCTGCAGAGCCAGGCACGTCTTCCCATCTGCGGTGCTCCTGAAACCTTCATGACACGAGCACTGAGCAGTGCCAAACCTCTCCTGACAAGTATGTTCGCAGCCTCCGTTCTGATGCAAGCAGGGATCTGCACCTAGTGGAGGAACAAGGCGACTTGAGGATGAGCTGCGAGGTGCAGAAGACACAGTGGATGCGGTCACTGTGCGTGGCTCTGGGGAGAGCCTCTGGGTGGTCTCTGAAGAGAAGGCTTGTCCAGAGCTCCTGCTCCTTCGGAGCACTTCCCAAGGGCCACTGATTCCCAGGTGAGCACAAACGTGCCCACCTCTGGTGATGGAGCAAGGATGGCCAGTACTTCGGCTCAAACATCTCTTTAAGAGTCAGCTGTGATCCCTATTTCCTGACCCATAAGCCAGGAGAGCTGAGGACAACTGGGACAGAAGGGCTGTGGCGGGACGCTGGAGGCATCTTCGGTTGCTCAGGCTGGGCTAGGGGAGGCCCTGTGGATGGAAGCTGCCACTGCAAGCCTCTAAATCACCTGCCCTTTGGGCCTGTAACTTGGGGGCCCCAACGTGTAAGCAAAAACAGTACAGGAGGAAAAACATGACGCATTGGCAGTGCGACATCCAAAGCACCCAAATACCAAATCAGGGCAGAAGCCAAAATTACCACACTACCAGACCATGCTCCCGCAAGCGTAGCCCGAATCTTAGAAAAATCTCAATGTTTACGCAGATTAGGGGAAACTGCCCCGTCCCCTCCGCCCGCCGGCTACTGATTGGAAGAGCCGCAGATTCCAGCCCAGGAGGACGCGGGACAGTTCCAGTGTACCTGGTTTTGCCAATGGGTGAACCACAACCAGTGAGGAGGGTTTCAGCACGCTGCCTCGCAGACGTACCCTGTTTTGGCCAGTCCTCTTGTCCACCCTCATTACCGATGGCGTAGCCCAGTCTGACAGCCACAGGTGGTCCTCGAACACAGCCAAGGCAAACGGGTGGCCTGGAAACAATTCACAGAGCTCAGCACGCATCGCTGCTTCTGCGAGAGGGCAACGCCCGACTCCCACGTGGCTTGTGCACGTGACCAGGTCCTCTCAGGAGCACTCTGTGTGTAGCTGTTGACCTACACCTGCGTCTAACGGAGCCCAGGGTGCAGAGACCTGGCCCTCCAGGAAGCCTGGGCTCCTGTGAGATCCTAGCCAAGTCCTCTACTATCACTCCACATCTGGACAGTATGGATGTGAACTGTGCTTTGCAGTCCTGGGGACAGAACCCAAGGCCTTGTGTGATCTTTCTTCGAGACAGGGTCTCACCAAGTCCTCCAGCCTCAGCCTCCCAGACTGTTGGGCTTATGCAGGGCCAAGTGGGGATGTCTTACCTCAAGGTCACCTGTCGCTACTTATAGACTAAACTTGAAACAGATGCTCTGCTGTTTTTGACTGGAGATTCCTCCTCTTTTGAGCAGTGTAATAAACAGGAGACCAAACTCACAGGTACAGGTAAGGATTTTTAAAATCTGAAGGAGTTGAATAAGTGTTTGTCCAGTTCTCACCTCCACCAGCACATCTCTCTGCATTAAGCCCCTCTCTCTTCTAACCTAAGAGCAGTGCAGAGCCTGCACCGAATGTCACCCCCCCAGGCCCCACAGGTCTCCTGTTAGCTGTGCCCCTCCTCCACCAAGGGAAGGGTCTACAGGGTGTTCAGGGTCTCACTACTAGATCAGACTCTTAGTGATCCACCTGTTTACAGCCTCCCAAGAGCTGGGGTTACAGGCGTGCACCACCACACCCAGTCTCAATTGCTGTCTCAGCATGGGGTGGGGGCAGCATGGCAGGCCCGAGGATCAAACCCTGGCTGCTGCGCCTGCTTGCAGGTGCTTTAATCCACTGAGCTATTTAGCCAGCCTTCTGATGTCTATTAATGTCTTCTTTCCTCTCCCTCTTTTCCTTTGCAGTACTACTAAACCATATATATATATATACATATATATTTTTTGGCTAGTTATGCAAATATATTTTTAAAAACTTTTCTATATAACAATAGGCAACTAGAAAAATATAATGGGAAAAGAAATTTACCCTAAAGTTGCACAGAATTTAAATGAAAAAAATAGAAAAATTCACCCAGATAGATAATATGGTAATAATGTAGAAAAGCATATTTTTGGATGGGAAACAAAAGCTATAAACATGAATAAACTTTCTCAAATAGTTTACAGGATGAATCCCTTCAAACCAAAATACCAATGTAAGGCTTCAGGAAGCAAAATCAAGCAAACTGACCAAGAATCCCTGGTTGCACCGCAGGAGGGATCCTGAGATGGCGCCGCTGGCTCTGCCACTAGGCAGAGAGTGCAGAGGGTCTTGTTATGGAGAGGCCAAGATGCTGGCCATCCACCACAGAGGAGGCACTAGGGATCGTTCAACTCTGCTTTATATTTTATTTTGAGACAGGATCTTGCTAAACTGTCCAATCAGACCTGAAATTTGTGACCCTCCTGAGTAGCCGGGATTACAGAAGTGTGCCACCAGATTTCTTCTGTTAAACTTTTTTTTGAACATCATTTGTTACTTACTAGCTCCACTGCATGGCTGCTTCAACCTCTTCCATGTCCCCTACACTGTTTTTTTTTTATTGTAGTTACCAAGAATGGAACTCAGGCGCTTGCGCTACCTCCAGCAGTGAGAGGCTGAGAGGCCCCAGGCTTTCCTCACGTCTATTTACCTGCCCCAGGAAAATCTCAAAAATCAGCAATGGAGTTGGTCCATTAGAACGAATGTCTCCCTCTACTGGTGGCAAACGTAAATGACTCATCCGGCCGTAAGGGAGTCTGCTAAGTGACCAGGGCCATTAAGACTCACTTAGCCTCTAACCTTTGTCTGAGTTAATGTCCTACATACAGCCAAGGAATATTTTATGCATTGCTATCTGTTATGCTATGCTGTCTCCCCAAAGCCTCACATCTTTAATGACACTGCTTTGTGAGGGTGCTGTGTACAACTGTGGGCTGAAGTGGGCTGTTAGGATGTGGGCCCTGGTTGGAAGACATATGTTACTGAAGTGACCCAGAAGGGTTGGGACCCTGCTCCACCAGTCTCCCTCCAGGCCACCATGCTGTGAGTGGCTGTCCTCTGCTGGGCCCCTCTGCCACACCTTCCTGCCATATCAAAACCATAGTTTTACATTTACTTGGGTGGCGTTTTTTGAAGTAATGTGTGTCTCACCTAGAAGACTGCATGACTCCACAGGTACCGTATTTGTTATATTCAACACTGAATCTTCCTTTCTGCAATGACTGAAGTGTATGGATGGATGGATAACAACTCCAACTCCATACACACTCTCACTACTATGAAGTGTAATTTTTGAAGATCCTTAGAAATGCAGGAAATGAGGAAGAGCCTGTTTTTTATCTTCCCGATCAGTTTCAAAATCGCTGACACCCGCGGGGCTCTCCTCCCCGTAGCCAGCCTGTTAGCAGATCGCCTCTGTCTCTACCCACAGTGACTCACCTGCATCCTCATCTCCTGTCCCATCACTGAAAATGTCTCGTGCCTTCAGTAACTGCTGTCTGCCCATCTGCTGCAGCCTCCTGGTTTCCTTCTATCTAAATTCCAGTCTAGCCCTTGCACTGCTACCCACGCAGTTACACAGAGACGCTGGTCTGGTCCTTTGTGTCACCTGCTCAGGAACATGCCCTAGTTCCTGAGTGGATGCAGAATTAAGTCTGGTCACCACATCCTGGTGGCTCTAACACACAGAAGTGACTTTCTGCCTTTTATCACCGCCTATTGGTCACATGGCTTATTTCAAAAATAGCCTACAGGTTCCCCGAATCAAAATAAATCTCATATCACTTATACAACTTCAAATCTACTTGCATTTCCCTTTGGTAAGATATTTGCGAAAATAAATGATTTCCCCCCAGGAAACATCAGAAGATACAGTAGAGAAGAAAACTATTTTGTTTTTGTGTTAGTGGGGATTGGATCCAGGGCCTTTGCACTGAGTTACATCCTTAGCCCTTCCAGCCTGTTTTAACTTTGTTTTTCAGGTGGGGACTCACCAAACTGCTAGATTGCCAAGCTCTACTGGAACTTCTAATCCTCTTGGTTTGGCCTATGACAGGGTTGGAATTACAGGCATGCACCAGCATGCCCAGCTAAAAACTGGATTTATCAATCTTTGTACACATTATCATTGATGTGCAGTGACACCTAAAAGTGCCATCATCCCTCTTATAAAGTGGCATTTTCTAAAACATGAGAAATGATAACCACCAAATCAAACTTTTATCCCTAAATACAGAAAAGTTAGGCATTTTCTTCGGGCTTTATTTTCACTAAGGTCACCCTCATAGCTTATAATTCCTTGGAGCAGCCTATCCGTCTCTACTCTTTTTTCTCACAATATGATCATGTATGTGCATGCATTTCATACAGGTCAGTTTTCTATACTTAACCAAGATGAGACTGCCCACCCCAAGGCCTTACCTACATTATTCTGGGCAAGTCTCTGGCGTCTGGAACCATCGAGATTGGCCATCTCAATCACAGACCGCACAGGATCGCACCAATACAAGGTGTCCATCAGGTAGTCAATAGTGAGTCCGCTGGGCTTCACCAGATCTGAGCCAGCTATAAGCAGCCGGCCAGAGCCCTGCAGGGAAGCGCTTTCAATCCGTGGATTCGTCCCCATATCCGTCCAGAACAATCTCCTTTAATCAACAAGTCATACAACAAATACAATTTTTCTGAAAAAATTATTCCATTCTTTCATCATTGAAAACATCAATATAAATTACTCCAGCATATGCTGACGTGGTCCACCAAGGAATTTAAAGGAGAAAAGGTGATGCTTTATGTCGGATGAGTAATTTTGAAAGGCAAAACAGTTTTCTATGTGAGGTTTGTTGGATAGGAAAGATTGGAATGAAAGCTGAGATCATTAGATTAAAAAAGGATTTTGTTTTTTTAAAATACATATCACTAATCAGAAGTGTGCCTGAGTAGCTCCAAATTAGCTGCAGAATGCAATGGTTCTTGCACAGGTAAAACCACAGCACTAGTAGAAGAGCATGCTTGCCTGTTACTCAGGGTTGTACAATGCACTAAATTTTCTCAGCTAATTTTAAGTTCCTTAAACCAGGTGTTAGGACTATTTTCTAAAGTCACTATGGCTGAACATTTTGTTAGCCTGCTGAAGGATGGTGATATCCTCAGTTTTAACCATTTAGTTGGCTTAGAAGCAATGATTAATTGCTACCGATATGTTGTCTCCCACAGACTCCTGGGATATTCCCAGCATAAACAGAGCAGGGTTGATTTTTTGGTTTTGTTTTTAGTGACTAGGAAGGAATCCTTCACTTTCCTTAATTCTCTACCTCAAAGCAAAATATGATAATTGATAATAAACAGCATGTGGAATCTTTTAATCTTTCATATTTCCTCTTGCCTCAATCTAGGAATAATGTGTCACTTGAAGTCACCTAATGGTTTTTCTGAACAGAATTCTTAAATCAAACTGTCCAAATATTCTTTTGTGCTTAATAAATGATGCTGATTTTTAATGCAAGTATATTAATATGCTTAAGTGTAATTGGTTAATGGTTTATAGGCCATTTCTTTAAAAAAAAAACTGAATTGGCTTAAAATTATTATATAAGAACACAAAATCAAGACATCATAAAAATAAGGAATGTATGCTACCACATCATTTCTGAAGATCTGAGCAAATCTCTTGGGCTTTCTTGGCTCCAGTTCCCTGACCAGACCCGTGGACTGCTGCCCAAAGGAGGCTTCCTTTCTCAAATACCTACTTGGCCATTGGATGGACAGCAATTCCTCGCGGCTGTGAGATATTTTCCTTTATGATTATTTGTCGATGTTTTCCATTCAAGTCACTCCCTTCAACAACAGATCTCCTAAAATTAATTTAAATAATAGTTTTACCAATAGTACTTTTCCAATAAAAATATTCCTTTTCTTTGTTCCTGATGTGTAAAGTGTTCTAAATTTCTCACTCCTGAACACACAGATACGTGCCTGAGTGCACACACGTGCACGCGCGCGCGCACGCACACACACACACACGTGCACGTGTGCATGCACACACAGCACCAACTATCCTATCATTTTAAAGCATTCTTACACCTGAATATTTATGCCAAGCAAATTAAATACATAGTTATAAGATAAGGTGATATGGGACTATGTCTGTGGCTTGACAGGGACAAAGCCAAGACTGTAGATTCCCATTGGTTTCTGTGCACAGCCTCTAATCTCCTGCTGAAATCCATGGAGCTAGGGGAGGAGGGGCGTCTGCATCTGTGATCTCAAGGGGGAGGGGGAGAGTTTTGTTGGCTCCAGCTTTCTTCCTACGATTCCAAGGGCCATGGGAGCACAGCAGCCGCTCCTTATCTATGGCTCCACTTACCCTTGTATGTGGCAGCATTAAGCGGAAACTTAGAGTAGTAAACAATTTATCAGTTTAAAATTGTGTATCATTCTTTGTAGTACAACAAAATCCTGAGCCTACCTTGAGGTTCCCGCCTTGTCCTACCTTGGATCTTAGTTGTCCCTTGGTCTGGGGCATCCGCACGGCCTATGCTACCTTCCCAGTAGTTGCTTGGTCCTAAGCCATCCTGGTCATCAGACTGATTGCCTCAGTATAGATATCACAGCCCCTAGGCTCCAGTAACCCTAATTTTATTTATAATAAAGATCTCAAAACTCAACAGTAGAGATGGGAACAATTTAGATAAGCCAACGAGAAGCTACAAAGCCCTTCTAAGTGAAAGCAGAAAGGATATTTTGAGAAACCACCTTCACATAACTTTAATTATTGTATGTTTTTGCAATTGTTCTATTTCATTATTTGTTATCGCTGCTGATTTCTAATTGTGTCTAGTTTGTAAAGTAAATGGTCTACACATCCCAGACACAATAGGAAACAGAACCTCATCTGTGTCCTTATAAAGGTCAATAGAAACAGGAGGGAGGAAGGATGACGGGTGGGGAAGGAGCGGGCAGGCAGGAGAGGGAAGAGGGGATCATCCCCGAGCACACCGAAGCGAGCACCGGGAACAGGAGTGTGCCAAGTGCACGTGAAAACTCTAGAAGGACAGCGAGGGGTGACTCCACTGAGAGGGGTTTCAGAAGGAACCTTAAAAGTAGTAATAAGCAGAATGAGACAGCAGGAGGGTGACAGACAGAGGTGGGCAGGGACAGAGTACACTGTGTGTGTGTGTGTGTGCAAGTCCAGAGTCCTAGGGTCCAGAAAGAATATGGGGTGCTCCACAGTGGCTGCACTTTAGAAAGCTGTGGGGGACCAGAAGGCTGAGTGAGGGGGGCAGACAAAGGGACAGTGGCAGGAGACGGAGCCCTGCCATCAGGATGGAAAAGGCATGGACATGGATGCTAAATGAAACGGCTCCGGCCCTGCCCCCTTCAGGAGCTAAGAGGAGCTGCTGAGGCACTCCCTGGAGGCAGGACCCAGGCCAGCCACTGGCCTTGTTTCTTCTCTAAAGCAAGCTAACAATCATAATGACCTTCTGTTCATTCAGCAAGCATCTGTGCAAGTTTAGCCACCACAGCTTCACAGCAAGGTGGCCATGGGATAGGTCTGCCCAGGAGCCCCGGGCAAGGCTGAAATCAGCTCTTCATCCCATGAGATCTGAAGGAGACCCCGTGTGGTTCACACAGGTCTCCTGAGCCATCAGTAGGGAAGTGGTCTCTGCGTGTCCCCTGAAGGACCATTTGGGTCAGGACCTGCGTTGGGCCAAAGGCACTCTGCACACTTCTACCTCAGGGAGGTGGCTTGCCTGAAACTGCTTATACTCCAAGGCCACTTGAAAAAGATCATGTTGTTGGCACTCACAGTGGACACAGTGAATGGAAGAAAAAGAGACAGGCCAAAAAGAAGACAAAGAAAATAGAGCTTTAAAAACTGTGCAGCTTACAGTATTTTTCTCTTCTAGACTACTCATTCCTAAATTCTTATATCCTAAAAAAATGATGAGGTTATCCCATGCCTTTGTCCCATACAGTGACCCTTCACCAGTAAATGGGCTCTTAATGAGAAATCCACAGGTTCCCCAAATCTCCTCCCAAGACCATGTAAAAGCTGCTCAGTTCACCATGTGCCCCTCTCTTCTGGGCCTACACTCACTCTCTGGGCACAGATTCCTTTACTTCCGTTTAATAAATCTTTCTGTGCCTCTCCTCGTCACGACCTGCCATTCCTTTCGGTGATGTAAGTCAGGGAATCTATGCTCTCTTCCCGGGATGAGGTGAGGCCAGGTCCCCATCTCCTTCGGACCTTCTTGGGCTCTGCCTGAAATAGCAGGAAGGGGTCTGGTGGGCGCAATGCATCTGTATGTCAAATGCAGTCCTCAAGCACAGCTGTCACCATGTTCCTCTCCTTCCTTGCCAGGAGAGAAGGAAGGGGGTATATGGAGCTGTCAGTCCCACTGTCACTGTTACAGCCTCTGTGGATTGTGCTCTGAGCAGCCATCAGGCACGAACTGAGCTCCCCAAAGTGTTCACCTAATGTACTTTTATCTAGCTCAGAAAGACAGCAAAGCGCAAATGCTGGGGAAAGGAAAGAGAAGGCAAAGACCATGAACTCTTGGGCTCCCCTTAATCTACAGGAGCAACCCCTGCTTTGTGGAATGAATCAAAAACCCACTGTTTGTAGGTAAGAAAAGTCATGAAAGACCAGTTTTTATCATATGGCAGTTTTTACTGCATCCAAAGAATGAGAAAACAGCTATCTTGTATTTTACCTCCTGGTTCTTTATAGGGAAAATGACTTTAGGAATCAGGATTCTCGCACACTAAACAGTAGCACTTCTGTTGGGCTTACCATCTAGCTTCATTCTTAGGCATTGAAACTGTCTTTTCAGCCAACACAGATTGTAGCCATGTCCCTGGCTCTTAATTAGCTGAAACTTACTGCATTATCTTATATCACAAGACGGGAATCTCAGCTTTTTCAATCAAACTTTTACCAAGTACCACTGTTTTCAAACTGTCAACCTCTCATTCCGACACAAAATAAATGTTTTCTTTTAGCAACCACCTCTAGAGAGAGGACTTCCGAAGGGTCCACTTCCACTGATTTCTGTGTGCTAGGGAACTTGAGTTCATCCCCCAGGGGTGCTTATCTGAATGCAAGGCATCATGGTGCTCTTACGCAAACAATGTTACAAGAGGAGCTTGTGAGCAGAGGAAAATGGACCCCACATCCTTTGAGGGCCTAGGAGCTGCTGACGTAGATAATGGCCTGATCCACATTTACAATTCTGAGAACAACCATATATGAGCTCTGTTATTATGCCCACAAAACATTTAAACTGCTGTGTGTGTGTGTGTGTGTGTGTGTGTGTGTGTGTGTGTGTGTGTGTGTGATACCAGGACTTGAAGGACCCTGAGCTTGCCAGTCAAGCGCTTATTCTACTGAGCTGTCTCCTCGGTCCCTCAACTACTTTAATTAAGCTCAACATGGAAGAAGCTGTTATTAAGACTTTTATAACTATTAGAACTGGAGTTTATTTTAATTTGTAATAGGACTCTGGAGCAAGCACGTTTTAAATCAGCTCTGATTGAGGGGAACAAGACATTTCTGTGGTAATGGTGTGTGGTGGTTCTAGTCCAGGGGCACAGGCACAGTACCCAGGCCTGCCATCAGGGAGCTACAATATACCCAGCCCACCACCAGGATATTAAGAGCTCAGGCACGAGAAATAGTCATTGTTGACCTCCACTTCCAAACCCACTACTTATGGACCACTTGACCTTGGGGAAGTTATTTTATCTCTTTGATTTTCAATTTTTTAAATCTTCAAATTAGAGAAAGTAAAACTTACTTGTTTGGGATTCAATGGTTTGGACATTAAGCTTGAAGTACAGTATCTAGTGCATTACAGTTTTCAATTATCCAAACAACAAAGGAATGAAAGTACAGTTTAATGAAAAAGTGAATGAGTGAAAGAAATATGTCATCTTAATAATAACTGCACCCTCACACACCATTACATCTGGTTCCTATCAATGATTCAAACTAGAAGAGATTTTTCTGGAACACAGAAATGCTACACTCAAGCATGTATACCAAGTTCCTGAGAGTTTTCTCTCTGTATTCACAGGGGCAGTCCCTATTACCTCTGTCTTCTTCTACATTAACATGGAGGTTCCTAATGTCCGGATGGTTACTACTTTGCTTGCTGGCCTTTGAGGGCCTGGAGCCAGGATGCTGAATACACAGCCTCTCAGATTATCCCCCACTGGTTCTAGGTTGTAGTTCTGCTGCAGAAGCAAGGCAGTGAGTCATTTGGCATCTGGGGGCAAGGCCGCTCTGTCACACACCTGCCTCTCCCCATCCTTGTTCTAGGCTTGTGGTATTTCCACCTGTACAGCATCCCTTCATAGCCCTGCAGAACAGGCACCTTGAGCACAGGAACACTTGACTTCATTCTGCTTCTGCTGATTCCCACCAAAGCTAAAGTAAGACAGCTCTGGCTGGTCCCCCATGGGTGTCTTCCCAACCCAGAGTCCTTTCTCCTTCATGCCTGCTCAGCAGGAGCTGGCCTGTGGATTCTAACTCAGAAAGTGTCCCTTGTATGCTGTGGAGCCAGGACTAACTTAGCCTGTCTGGGCTTCACATTGTTCACCTGTAAAATGATCCCTGAAGCTCCTCCTAGAGATCCCTTTGGGAGTGTGCACCCTCCACTTACCAGTTTTTTATGCACAGCCTTCTGACACTCCTTGTACCGATATTTACACTGAGTGTGTATGCACATTCTTTGCTGAGAAATAGGCCTTACTTCCCCAGCTATACCAAGGGCTGATTCCAAGGATGCGACTCACCTGGGCTCCTCTGTATCTCTCATCTTACCTGGGAGACAGAGGTAGATGCTCGGGCAATGCTTACTGGATGATTACAGACAAACTTTGGGTTTCTTTGGTAACAGCGGCCTAGCCTGCACAGGTACATGCTAACTTCTTGGGCATTACAATTGTCCCACAGATATGGGTCTAATATTGACAAAAATAACATCTCACTGGGTGGCACAGAGGACTGGGGGAAGTGTGGGCAGCAAGAGAGCCTCTCTCATCCAACCCTAGCCCCACACTCAGCATTTTTTTTCTGTGTTCAAACTGTAGATAAGGCCAGTAGCATTGCCTATTCATCTCTTCCATCACCTGTGGCATCAAGCTTGGAGGAGAGAACATACCCTCTGTCTGTCCAGTAGACTCTACGGCCAATCCAGTCCACAGCAAGACCTTCTGGAGCATCTATTCCTTCCTCAATAAGCCTTTCTCGCTCGGACCCATCCATATTAGCTCTTTCTATCCACTTCAGGGCTGTGTGGGCAAAATATATCTACAAAAAGGACAGACATTTCTGATTGCTTCATAAAGATGAACGGATTATTCACAAGTGAGATCATTAAGTCTTCAGATCATCCAGTGTAACTATTAAAAGCATTGCCCTGGAGACATGCTTCCAATTAAACCCCAGCTATGTGTTTCCAGATGAATTGAACCTTAAGCAAGTTACTATTTCAGACTCTCAGGTTTTCTCACTGGTAAAAATAAGGATAATATATCAGGCTCAACATACATATTATATATCCATTATATATCCGTAGTCCCTGGTATATACTTCTATTCATCCTTTATTAATTTCTGATCATTGATCAATTATATAGACTTTGTACTTGGGCCCTAGTGGCCTCCAGTTAGTTGGAAGAAATGATTTGCAATGTAATAAGAGCTGCAAACTGGGCTGTATCTTCCACTCTTCAGCCCACTAATATACCACTGCAGAGCAAGGCAGAGGAATGGGCTTCTTTCCTAGATTTGATCCTTATTTGTTTGAGTCTTGGCCAAGTCACTTAGCCTCCATTTCACAAGTAAATAGATAAAGTTATTAGGCTTTCTGATGTGAGAATTTAGGAAAGTATTAAAAAATAGAGTTAGCTGGTAATTTCATTACAACAATTGTGGAATCTTAACTGTGAGTACATAAATGTACATACAAGGGGTGATCACAAAATATAGTGGGCGATTCATTTTTAAACATTTTCTTTCTTTAAAAGACACATTGCCATAAATCTTTCTCAGAGTATTCTACACACACACACACACACACACACACACACACACACACTTTGGACATACTGCTCTCACACTTCTTTCCACTTTCTGGAGCAGCTGTGAAAG
>PVJA010003781.1:0-91764 GCA_004027025.1 Myocastor coypus | reverse complement strand
ATTGGTGAGATGAGCTTTAGGAGGCTTAGATTCAATAGCCTCCAACATCACAAGCTTCACTGGTGGCACACTGCAATTGCAAAACCTTTGACTGTGTATGTATCTGCTTCCTCTTAGTCCAAAGAGAAGTATATTCTTTCCTTTTTTTTTCTTTCTTTCTTTTTTCTATGCAACATCAATAGGGAGGTGGGTCATGCCCTCACACTGTACTCTATAGAATGATTTTGAGGACAATATGCAATATGTCAACTTTCAAAGAAAAGAAGGGGGAAAAGAAAAAAAAAAGTAGTGTGGATTTAGAAAGGTTAATATTCAATTGTTTGATCAATCTTATATACCTATATGTATTAATCTAAACTGATCTGATGATGAAAATATGTTATATAACCATTGTTAAATTTAAACAATAAAAAAATTGAAAAAAAATTAAAAAATAAAAAAATTTATTTTTTTATTTTTATTTTTTGTGGCCGGCTCAGCCCACCTGGGGGTGGGGCTGGCATGGCATGTGGTGTTGGGCCTTGAACCACAGTCTCTGCACTTGCCTAAGCTTGTCTAGGCAGGTGCTTTAAACCACTGAGCTACCTGGCCAACTCAGCAATACCTTGATACTAAAACCAGACAGAACATGGTAGGAAAAACACGTTGGTCTAACCAATAACTCTCATGAAGATAGGCACAAATATCTCTAAGAAAATATAAACAAATTAAATGTATCAATTTTTAAAGAAGTGCTTTATGACCAGATGGCTTTTATCCCATGACTGCAAAAGTTGGCAAAACATTTGAAATGAAATCTTGAGATGATCATCTCATAGATGCAGCAAAAGCATTCGACAGAACCCAGTTTTCTTTAGTAATAAAAATTACAATGATGAAAACAAGATGATGATGATGCAATAAGAAATATATGCTGTTGTCTTTATCTGCCTCCTGGCTGGAAATCCTAAAAGCTTGAAACTTCTTAGGTGGTAAGAGCCACAAGAGCAAAGGAACCAAGCACATAATAGAAGAGCAGAACTCTCAACCTCTGGAAAGGACAAGGGGTGCAGACTGGGTTTAATTGCCAGTGGCCAGTGACTTGATCATGTCTCTGCGATGGATGGAGCCTCCGTAAAAACCCCATCCGAAGGTGTCTGGAGAGCTTCCGGGTTGGTGGATCGGTGGAAGTGCTGGGAGGGTTCTGCATCAGCTCTGCTGCACCCTAGCCCACCTACCTACCCCTGTCTATCTCTTCCATTTGCCTACTCCTTAGCTCCATTCTTTCTAATAAACAGAAAAACATAAGTAAGATATTTTCTTGAATTCTGCACTCTGATATAGCAAATTATCAAACTGGGAGGAAGCATGAAATCTCTCGATTTAAAGCCAGTTATCAGACTCAGGGAAGGCCTGTTCTCCTGCCTTGCATCTGATGTGGGATGATCTCATGCAAGCTGATAGGTAACTCAGGATCTGAGGTTAACACTAAGTAGGCAAAGTCAGTCAGAACTGAACTACCCAGCTGGACCAGGCTGCATCCATAGAGAATTGGAAACTTGCCCGGTATGAAAAACCCACACTTCGTATCATTAGCAAAGTGTGTAAAAGTAAACAGGAGCAGTTTTTCTTTCTCTTATGTCTGTCAGATTCTCTGTTCAATTTTGGGGTCAGGGATATCTTCATCTTTGTAGCCCCACTGCTACGCATAGATCCTGGCACCTCACAAAACTCAATAAATGTTAATAAATGAATCACTGGGTCCCTAATAAAGATGGCAAAAATGTACAAATATACCACTATCTGTAGGCTTTGAACGAGTTCAAGGTTGAACACCAAAAACAAAGCAGACTGCTGTTGGGGGAAGCACCAAGTCACTTGTAAGTGAAGACGTTTCTGAGTTTACTTCTGGAATGTACTGTGCCAAATTCACTTTGGTGAATGAAGCTCCTTTCACTGATGCAGAGACTTCAGCCACAGGTGGGACTGCCTGTCTTTATACAGTGTGGCACATGCTGACTGGACGAGAAAACATCCTGGCCGCATATATGTGCCCTGGGTACTCTCTGCTTCTTGTCTTTGTTTTCAGTAGATTGCAGAACCAACAGGCTCTGTCTTAGCTTTTTAATTATCCCCCAAACATTTCCCAAATGGACCACTGTTATCTTTAATCATTATGGCTAGGGGGTTATCCAGCCTCCTTCATAGAAGCTATTTTTGCCAATGTATGAGGTTCTTCCAGACAAGAATAAAGACATTAAGGATTGTCTATTAAGATTCTGCTTTAGTTGAGATAATAATTTGAGGGCAATTAGGCAAATTGCAAAGACTCCAATGGGCTGTTAATCCCCCAAGGAATTGTCTGAGATAGAGAGGTCTTTAAGTTCTGGGGGAAAAAAACGGGGGTGGATTGGAATATAGCAGTAGTTAGGTTTTTAATTTCTTTCCATTAAAATGAAAGGGAGCAATGTCAACAGGTACTATTTGGGATTAAAAAAAAAAGACCACTTCATTTACTTACAGCCTTTATCTTACTTTTTTTGTATGAAAAGATAGATGTCACTAATCCTTTTGGTTAAGGGTTAAAGTATCACTTAAGAGTAACAAAGAGAAAGTAGAAATATACTAGAAAATCTGAGTTAAAAAGGCTACATTAGCCACTGACACCCAATTTAATCATGAGCATCCCAATGACTAAGAAAGCATTTAAATGTGCATGCTGAAGTTCTAAAAGATTATAGATTTCAGTCTTAAAGAACACCTGCTTTGAAGTCATACAGATATGGCTTCCTGTTTCAGCTCACAGTTACAGAATTTTGGGCAAGTCAACAGAAGACACTTAGTCTTGTTGTCATTTCTTTAAGAAGGAATAAGAATATAAGAATGGTGACCTCACAGGGTTGCAGTGAGGTAGGGTGATGTCCTATGTAGGAAGCAGCAGGCACAAACAAGGTCTACATTGAAGCACAGTTCCTTTTTTTTTTTTTATGGCTGGCTCAGCCTGCGCTGGGGGTAGGGCTGGCGCAGCATGTGGTGGTGGGGATCAAAAACTGCAGTCCCTGTGGTTGCCTAAGCTTTCCTAAGCAGGCGCTTTAGATGGCTGAACCATCCTGCAGGTCCCCTTTTACTCTTCTATGTAAGAGATCTTTAGTAAGAACTGCACAAAGCACACAGCACCATTTTTTCTTTAGGAGGTGGGGGACAGGATTCAGAACCATGAAGTTTATTTTCTAACTAGAAAACCAATCTGTGGTTTAGGATTGGAATAAGGCCATGCCTAGATTTTGGGTACATTTGGAATGAGGTGAAGAATTTTCTAGCTTGCATTTGCTGCTCTTCCTGTAAATTTTAGTGGGTGGTACGTTACCAGAAGGCTGAAATAAACAGCTTGACACACCTTGTAGGCATTCTGAGGTCCCCCTGAGATACTATTGAATGTGGAAAGTGGCTGTTGCCAAGGAAGGGAACTGCAGGCCTGGGAGTCTGCACTCTGGGGTCTAATCTATGCTCTGTAAGTTTACAGTGAGCATGGGCAGAACATTAATGTCATTTGGAGCACAGTTTTCCATTGGTACATCCAAGAGGTTTAGTTAAATGTCCTCTCTCAGGGCCTTTTTAAGTCTTGTATTCAATTATCCAGGAAGGAAAGGATGTTGGAGAATAAGCTCATGAATTCACTCTTTCAACAACACTTATTGAACATTTACTACCTGCCAGACACTATGACAGACCCTCGGATAAGGCATTCAAAGCCCCTGCTATTCTGAGAAGACAGACACAAAAACATATATATTATACAATTCCAGTGACAAATAAAATCACTATTAGAAACATAAATCTGAGCTGGGCATGGTGGCTCAAGCTTGTGATACCAGGACTTAGGAGGCTGAGGCAGGAAGACCATTTCAAGTTCAGGCCAGCCTGTACCACAAAGAGAGTTCAAGGCCAGCCTGAATTTCATAGTGAGACCTTGTATCAAAAAGAGACAAACAAGAGAAACAAATCTTTCACAAAACAATGTAGTAGGTCAGAGGTTTGCTAAAGTAGAAAGGAGATGTACTAACTAAATGTAGTGTGAATCCTGGATTGGATCCTGAACCAGCAAAATGAAATTAATAATAAAACTGATTAATTTGAAGTAAGGTCTGTAGTCAGTGATAAAGTCTCAACATAAGTTGTCACAACTGTGCAAAGTTCATGTAAGGTCTTCCTATTTTAGGAAGCTGTTTGAAAGTTTATCCTATTTTGGAAATTTTCTTCTAAGTCTGAAGTGATTTCTAAATGAAAAGCTAAGAACAAATAAAGAAAGAAATGTGACCTTTGGCAAATTTCTTCCCCTCTCTAAGTCTTAGTTTCTTTGCTTAGTTTTCTGATGCTGTGACAAAAACGTGTCATGCACATCACAGTGGGTGCTCATAGTAAAGGAGTTGTTCATTTTATGGTGGGCAGGAAGCAAAGAAAAAGAGCAGTGGCCAAGGTCCTATAAATCCTCCTGAGGAGAATTCTCTGTGACCTAAATTCCCCTAAGTGCGCTCCATCTCTTAAAAATTCTACCACCTCCTGATAGTGCCAGGGGCTGGGGACCAAAATTTTGACATATGGGTGTTATGATTTGTGTCTATTTGTTCCTCCAAAGTCTCATGTAAGTCATGGGTAGATCAGGCTTCAGGAGCAGCGAGTGGCTTGAGGGGCGGGGCCAGAGGATCGGGGCGGGGCCAGAGGACCAGAGCGGGGCCAGAGGACCAGAGCCGGGCCAGAGAGGCAGGAACCCTTAAAACGTTTGAGCTGTGCTGCGCCTCCAGGCCTGTAGCCTCTCTTAGAGGTGTGTCATTGTGGACACCGTAGTGCCCCAGTCTCTTCCTCAGACCCTGTAGCATGGGGCGGTGGTATCTGTGACTGAGGCCTCCTCAGGCAGAGAGCAGATGCTTGGAGAAGACAGAGGCAGTGACCCTCTTTCCTGAGCAAGTAAGGCCCAGAGGTCTTGCTATGTAATTCAGGCTGTTTTTAACTATGAAATCTCCAGTAACTGTGAGCTAAAGAAACTTTTCCTCCCCTCATTTTGGGTGTCTGGTATTTGTTCCAACAATGAGAGAAGAGCAGCTAATACAATGGGTCTTTGGGGAAATGTAAGATCCAAACTATGGCATTCCTCCTCTGTGGAGCTGGGCAATCATCCTGCCCACTTCATAGAATCATAAGGAGAAAATGAAATAGTGCAAAGTAGCAACGTGAATGTGTTGATGGGGAAAAAGTTATTCTGGCTGTTCATAATGGCAACGTGACTGTCTTGAGCTGCTGAAACCAGAAACATTCCACCCAAATGAAAAGCATCTGAAGTAGTTTTACTTCCAGTCATTTGATATGACCTTGGCCAAGGAAATAATAATGCCAGCTTTGTGGCAGAATTGCTGTTGTCAAGGAGATGGCTCTGGATAGCCCAAACAGCTGGTGACAGTGACATCACTCCAGGCCTTGCAGAAAAAAAAAAAAAAAAAAAAAGCCAGTGGTACAGACAGAGCAACGGCCTCCATCTCTGGCCAGGAAACCACTACTGTAGTGCAGAAAACGTCTCATGTGGATTTTCCTTTCAATTGCATCTATTTTCAGGGTTTAGGTTCACTAAAGAGATCTGTACTAGATGTAGGAACATGGCCTTGCTGAGCGGAGCAGTGAATTAATCTCAACAAGGACTTTTTATTGGTTCTTTCTTGTTAAAATATAATTTCCAAATTGTCTAATGAGGTGATGCACTGTATGAGCCTGACGATGTCTGCCCCAGTGCATGCACAGGAAAAGCAAGGCAAATCAAGAGCAAAGAAGTCCCAAGTCACAGGACAGGGTCGAGTCAGAATCTAGACATCCAGATTTCTAGGCCTGCAATCATATTACATACATTAAGATTTACCTCCTAGCCACCTTGATGCAGTTATCCAAAGAGCAGGGCCTGATAAACACCTCTCTTAAATGCTGTCTTTAGATGTAGACTTCATCTCCTTCACTTAAGGTCTAAGGTGGAGAAAAACAAAAACAAATATGTAAGACAAACTGCCTGAAACAGTAGGGTTACTAGATTTCAGAGAGACCTGGGCTCAAATGTTTGATTTGGCATGTTGCAGCGTGGTCCCTCAGGTAAGTTGTCCCAGCCTCAGTCTTCTCAAGGATGAGTAAAAGAGTATAACAGCACCCATTCTCGAGGGTTGGTGAAGGTTAAATCAAGTGGCATATATGTAAGCCTGGCCTGAGCGATACATGTGATATCCTTAAAAAGAAAGAGAAAGATAAAGAGGGAGGGAGGGAGAGAGAGAGAGAGAGAGAGAGAGAGAGAGAGAGAGAGAGAGAGAGAGAGAGAGAGCACTTTGTTTTCTCAAGTGGTTGCATTTGATGGATGGAAAATTATTTCCTTCCATTGGAAAGCAATTTATAGCTCTGACTTCCTCACCAATTGAATAGAGCTGGTGTGATAGTACGATTCCTTTACTTTTTAATTTTATTTTATGTGTTTAGTATAAGGTCTCACTATGCAGCTCAGACATGTAGTGATCCTCCTGTTTGCAGCCTCTGCAGTGCTAGGATTACAGGCATGTGCCACCACCGGGTCTCAGTGGCTAGCTCATTACGCCCAGGGAATCAAATCCCAGTCCCTGAGTGTGCCTCAGGAGGCATTTAGTCCACTGAGCTATCTTGCTGGCCTTGTGAGAGTAGCTTTGAAATGTGCACAGAGAAAGCCCAACTCCACAGAGCACCATGCATCTTTCATTTAACTGATTTAGAAACACCATAGAAGTGGTTTGTCAAGGATCATAGAGGGAATGGCACAGCCGGTTTCCCTGTTATTAGACAATTATTTAATTGAGGGATGAAGAAACTGAGGTGGGGTTGTTTATGATTACAAGGATGTCACCATTTACTGCTCAATCATGTTTCCAATTTATTTTTAACCCAGGCCTCTCCTGATAACCTGCCGAGGAAGAGGCAACCCTGAAAGAGAAGGGAAGGTTAATTACAAAAGGAAGCTGTGCCCAGATTTGCTAGGTCTTTTATGATTGCTGTTTGCTTTAAGGCAACCAGGTTATACATATGATGCAGCGGTCTGGAGCCCATATCCAGATCCAGTTGTCAATCTTACTTTGGGCCTCAGTTTACTGATTACAGGTAAGTTGGGGTCCTAAGGACCACTAAGTAAGGGCCTGCAAGTGGAGTGTGGCCCACTTCTCTCACAGGCATGAGCCACACCAAATCAAATACGCAAATTATTGCTTCTGCCAAGATCCTGCAGGTAGGATTCTTCTAAAGGCACGCCGCATCTGGCTACCTTTCAAGGCCAGGTGGAAGCCATTTGGGTGTGTGCATCTTAAAACTTGAAAGGTCATTGTTCTAGAAAAGCAAACAAACAGTATTCCATCTCCCGCTCAAATTAACGGACCAAGGCCGGTTTTTACCATTAACAAAGATGGCGACTTCCTTGGTCACCCTCCCGAGTGCCCTTATAAAAAATGGCAGCCAACTTCTCTTTCCTTAATTTGGCCGACCCAAACATTAGTGCTTTGCCCTTAGTTAAGATGGCACCTGCCATCGGTTCCCTGCCCGGCCTCTTGCTCAGGCAGATTGGCTTCACTGCGCAAACCTTAATGACCCCGCATAGTTTCCGTAGGAAGAAGCGCCGGAAAGATGGCGGCAGCTGCGGTTTGAATTCCAGCGGCGCCGCCAGTCTGTACTAGAGCTGGGTTGGAGGGGGCGGGGACCTGGAAAGCCGGGCGGGTCGTTACGGCCGGGGGGCGTAGCAGTGGCGCTGCTGCTACAGACACTAATGCCATCGTTGTCTTTGTGTCCATGATGGACTCCGTGTTGGAAGAAGACGTCACTCTCCCCGGGACGTTCAGTGGCTGCAGGTGCGGCCCGCGAATATTGGGGACTCGCGGTAACAGGGTCGGAGTTCCCATTGATGGGGTTTCTGCCTAACCTGGCCTTGGGGTTGCTCTTGCGAGTGTGTGGCCAGGGGCCGTGCGTGGTGTTGGTTCCTTCGGGCGAAGTCTCTTGGGTCCCACTTGCTGGAAGTGTGGGTTCTCGGGCTCTCTTTGGGGTCCTGCCTGCTAATGCCGAGTTTGGGGCCTAGGCGTCTGAGATCTGCAATACCCTCGATCCTTTTGGGGCTATACTTTGAAAGGCTAGGAAGGACAGCGTGACAGGGTGAGGGAGAACTTTTTGGACCTGGCGTATGGCGTTAGTGGGGGCTGTTGCGGGGACAGGACCGTACACTTGATATTCTCATTTGGGATATGCATTCATTATAGGGGGATACTCTTTGTATTTAGACCTCGATTATGGGTTCACACTGTGGCCACCTAGGACAAAGGCAGTGGAGTGCAGTGGTCAGAGCCAAGTGCCTGGAGATAGAATATCAGTCAAATCCAGCCGGACTAGCTGAGTGACCTTGGTAAAAGTGACCTGACCAGTTTTTTCACTGTCAACTGGGTTAAGGTACTGTCGACTTAGAATGAGAGTGAAGATTAAAAGGAGCAACGCCTGCTGCTGAAGAAGTGGCCTTGTATTATTGTTATTGTTATTATTGTTACTAATATAGGTACTAAGATAGGTATTTGAAATGGTTCGGACTCAAAATGTTTCAGACTTGGAATTACTTTTAAATTATTTTCATAGATATAATAAGATATACTGAAAATGGGACCCAGGTCTGAACATGAAATTTATTTGTGTTTCACATATACTTTGCATACTGTCTCATATGCACCTTATATTTTATACTGTATTTTTTATTTTTCCATATTTTAGGGAAGGGTCTAAAGGGTGCTCAGGGTCTCACTACTAGATTGGACTTATAGTGATTCTTCTATTTACAGCCTCCCAAGTGCTAGGATTACAGGTGTGCCACCATGTCCAGTCTCAGGTGCTATCTCAGCATGCCCTAGGGGTAGAGCTGACACAACAGGCCCGGGGATCGAACCCCCGGCCCCCGTGCCTGCTTGCAGGTGCTTTAATCAGTTGAGCTATTTGGCTGGCCATTATATTGTGTTTTTAATGTACCTGTACTTTGTGACCTGTGAGAAATTTTTCACTTGCAGCTGTCATATTTACCCTCAAAAAGTTTAGGAATTTGGAGCATGTGTTTGGATTTTTAAAGTTAGAGATGTTTAAACTGCACTATGAGTAGTGGTGGAAATCAGGGGATGATGCCTGAGAAAGTCTTCCAGTGAGCGTGGCACAGGGGCCGCAGTATCGTTTTGCTGGCGGCCCTGAGACCTTTTTGGAGGCCTGATGGGGTGCTATATGCTCCAGGTTCCTTCCATGGCCTGGGCTTCTGTTTGGAGAGTGGATAGAAGAAAGAGGAGGAGAAGGCCTAAGAACCTGCAGGATCTATTCATTTCTCTGGGAAAGGGCAGCTGCTTTTTTCAAACCCTACCGAGCATGGCTTTGTTATTTGTTGTGTGCTCCCATGCTGTTAAGAGTCAGGTGGGCACAGTAAACTTTTACCCATCTTGTCTTGGCTACTTTCTCACCTCTGAGACAATTCCTGACACCCAGAGCTTTAAGGGATGAAGATTTATTTTGGCTTACATTTTGCAGAGACTTCTGGGTAGATGGGCGTGGCAGAGGTGAAATAGTGCATGGCAGGCCTGTGAGAATCAAGGGAGAGGGAGGGAGAAGGACAGATGCCTCCGGGCCACGCCCTCGCCAGCTCTTCCCTGACCAGGCTTCATCTCCTGACTTCACCTTTAGCTATAAACTCATCAGTGCGCTAATCTGTTGATGAGTGCCACAACCTCATAATCCAGTCACCTCCACAAGACCCCACCTATGAGCACCTGGGACTGTAGGGGAACATTTAATGTAAACCATAACACCCGGACAGCAAGATAGGCATAAAAAGGTCCTATCTTGGGCAAGTCTGGGAAAAATTTACTCTGTTTATTGAGATCCTCCTATTAGGTATAAGACAAAGAGCATAGCTCTTTGTAGTTAGCTCTGGCTACTGCGAGAGTTCATCCTGTCCCTTTCTCTGCATGTACTACCGCTTTCTCTCCCCTGGACTGCTCTGTCTTCTTCGACATGTCTAATAGCCTCTACTACTACAGCTTGAAAGCTTTGAATTTGTACATCTTACCTTCACAGGCTGCTACTGTTGACCTGGGATCTTTGCAGGCCTCCTTTGCTTTGTTTCTTGAGACAGGGCCTCTTAAGTTGCTACACCACCCAAGCTGGGGTCAGATCTGTGTGTCTTGCCACAGCCTGTCAGAGTTGTGATTATAGGCATGTACACCACACCTGGCTGAGCTTCAGCTTTTATTATCTATGAAATGGGCAAAAGCTTCGGGTTGGCATAAGAATTAAATGACACTCCAAGGGTTCAGCCTAGTGGCTTACCCAGGATAGCGCTGTAGGATTTCTGCGTACATTCTCCACGCCTTCTTCTGCCTGCCTTTACAGAACCCAAGTGCTGAATCCTTCCCGGGTGTTTCACCTACTCTTGAGTCCTGGGGGCTCCTCGCCACCCTCCGAATTGGAAGTCTTTCCAGGGTCCGTCCTAATCTGGACCCATCTACGTCCGTAGCCTCCCCTCTTTAGTTTCCCACCCCTGTCCCTCTCCAAGCTCTTCCCCCTGTGCCCAACTGCCAGGCTGTGTCAGGAACAGCCTTGCTGTGTTTCTGTCCAGCACACCTGTGACTTGCTGTTTTGCTGCTGAGCCCCTCCTCAGCTCCCCTTCTTTGCCTTATCAAGGCTGATTATTTTTCACAGCTCAACGTAGGTGTCAGTGCTGGGGGATCTTCCCATTCCCAAGCCTCAGCTGGGCCTTCTGTACCCTTCCTGATCACTTTATCTGTCTCTGAGCCTAGTTGACCTCACCAGATTTTATTAACTAGCCCTGTCCAGTGCACATCATTTGAAATTTTCTAGTGGCCACCTTAAAGTAAAAGAAAAAAAGATTTCTTTTTTCTTTTTGGTAGTGCTGGGGAGTCGAGCCCAGGCTGCAGCGTGTGCTGGGCTGTGCTTCACCACGGTTGTGCTGCCAAGCAGTGGATTCTGTAATACCTTACATTTTATTTTGCCCAATATTTCCATATATCACTTTAATTTGTAATTAGAAAAAAATGACTGATGAAGCAGTTTGCGTCTTTTTCATCTTACTAAATCTTTGAACTTTGGCACAGATTTTACATATACAGCCATTTGGACAACACATTTTAAGTTCTTTATGGGTTCCTGTGGCTGGTGGCTTCCGTATTGGACCCTGAGGATGCTGGTGTTAATAAACATGTCACCCAGATTTGAAAGCAGCAACTACACTCCTTCTGTCTCTGGAAATATGGTTCTTAACCAATATCAAGGTCTCAGAGACTGCAGCTAATTGCTGAATAAGCAGGGACCTTTGAGGTGATCTTGTTGTCCCTTTGTGAAGTGGGACCCCTGAGGCTCAGAGGCTGAAACACATGCTCTGGGCTTACCCAAGGAGCACATGGCGTTGGGAGGTAAAATCCGTGCTTCCTGACTTCAAAGCCTGTCCTGCCTTCCAGCCAGTTCTCTGAGCCAGTTTGTTTTGAGAGGGTTTGGGAAAATCTTGCAGAGCTTTTGGGGTGGGGTGGTTCTCAGAAGAGTATCCAAGATAGCCTGAGAGGCAGGGTCTCCAGTAGGTGATAACAGTGAACAGAGTAATCGCTTGTCAAATCTCACCTTTTCATTGTACTACTGTGTGCTGCTTTCTGAGTCCTCTTCTGCTTGGTAATTTCTAAGCCTGGTTTTAAACACTCAGTCATCTATATTCCAGTGTGTTCTTAAATTTCTGTTCAATTAGGACAGTCTGTGTTGTTCCCTCCCAACCTTATTGCCCGTGAGTGCTGAGGACAGCTGTGGCTCTGGAAGTGTACGCCCAGATTCTGGCCCCAGGAACCTTGCCCAAGCAAAGGCCTTTTGTTAGGTTCTGCCTGGTAGTATAGAAAGAACCTGGGCATGGTGCTGTATATCACTAGGTATAAGTCCTGGTCCAGCTGGATCCTGGGGTTGTTGCTTTGAGTGAGTCTCTTAACCCTTTCCGGTTTCTTTTTAGTGGTAATATGCATTGCATTGAATATGCAGCTGGAGTGAGACCTTGTGTGTTCAGTGCCTGGCGCTATTGGAGGAGCGTGAAATGTTGACCAGCTTTATACTGGTGCCCAGTGCACTGTTCCTGCACAGCATCCTCTGTACCACAGCATTGGGCACTTCCTTCTGTATGTGCTCAGGAGTCTGTTTTGCCCACTGTGGGCATCCTAAGGTCCCAGCCTAGGCTTATTACCCATGAGCTTCTCTAGCACGTGGCTATTAAGCACTTGTTTCCTGCTGACACAGCTTGTACTAGGCAGGGTGCCTTTCTGGGCTTGTAGGAGAAAATCAGGAAATAGGACAGTGGGCTGGGGTTTCTGGGGAAGGCTCGATGGTAAGTAGGATTGCTGCTTTGGATTTAGGATGCCTCCCCGAGATGTGAGGCCTGGACAGAGCACTGGTTTGTTCCCCACTGTGTTGCAGCACCTAGAACTGTGTCTGGCACAGAACAGAGCCTCAATATGTGTATTGGTTGAATCAATTCATTTAGTTTGGTGACTTAAAAAAAAGAAAAAAGAAGAGCATGTATCATAGGCCCCATATTTAGTAGTAAAATCCTACTTTATTAGTGAGGAGTTGTACACACAGACTGTTCACTGGTATAGTCCTGCTGGAACCCAATTTGGTATTATTATTAACATTAAAGATTATGCCTATGATGTGTGATAAAAATAGTTTTATCAAGATATGATTTATGGCCACGAGTGTTAGTGCATATCTGTCATCCCAGTGCGCTTTGAGGCTGAGGCAGGAGGATGAAGGCCAGCCTGGACAATTTAGCAAGACCTTATTTAACTCAAAACATAAAGCAGGACTGCAGAAATAGCTCAGTGTGAAGGCCCAGGGCTCCAGTAATTGTAACAAAAAAGAGAAGATATTTATTTGCTCTAAAGTTTGCCCATTTAAAGTATATCATTAAAAAAAGAAAGTATATCATTTATTGCTTTTGAAAAAAATCTATTAATTTTTTTTTTTTCCTTTTGGAATTGAATTGAACCCAGGGTCTTATATGTGTTAGACCTGTGCTTGACCACTGAGCTATATTCCAGTCCTTTTAATTTTATTTTTAATTTATTAACTGATTAATTATGTGGTGCTAGGTGTTGACTCCAAGGCCTTCGTACTGTGCTGTACCCTGGTTCTTCTTATTCTTTGAGATGGAGGCTTGCCAAGTGCCCTGCTGGCCTCAGGCTTGCGACCCTCTTGCCTCAGCCTCCTGAGTAGCCAGGGGGCCAGTGATGCACCGCCACGCCCAGATTCAGTATTCACAGAATCGTGCAGCCATCCACAGAGTGCACTTCTAGAACATTCTCATGCTTCCGAAAGCAGCTCTGTGTCATCAGCTTCCCTCCCTGCTGCTGTGTACCTCCTGCCGCCCCTCAGCCCTGCGGAACCTGGGTGGGCCCTTTGCCTCTGAGTGTTCCTAGAGATGGTGTCTCACAGCATGTGAGCCTCGGTGAGGCTCGTCCATGTGGTAGCATGTAACCTTGGCCAAGAACTAGGCTTCGTGCCCATTGTCTCAGTGACTTTTCTGTCATTGCTGATTCGAAGGATCCAACACCCGAGGTCAAAGGAGAAAAGCTTTATTTAGCTCACGGTTTGTAGAGGTCTCAGTCCATAGTTGGCTGGCTCCAAGGCAGGGTGGGATGGCAGAAGGCATGGAGCATCGAGGCAGCAGCAAATGGTAAGCAGTGAGCAGCGACCTCCTTTCTGTCCCTTACCTTGTGCCAGCCTCTCCATCTGTAGGATAGGCCACTCTCACACCCAGGGTGGGGCCCCTCTAATTCTAGCATTGCACCATGTGCCCATTCTAGGGTCACATCACTGATCCCAAGATCACACCCTAGATCCAGCCACCTCTGAAGAGCACTCTTCCATGATTGTTAAAGGCTTTGGAGGGACATCTAAATAGAAGCCATAACACCACCTACCAGATTTTGTGTATTCATTCATATAGATGGGAACTTGGAGAGGCTGTTTCTGTTTTTGTATATTATGCATAATGTTGCTATGAACATTTACTTCTATATAAATTTTCATTTAGATATATATTTTTACTTGTCTTGGGCATATAACTAGGAGTGGAATTGTTGGGTCATATGGTTGGCTCTTTAAGATTTTAAGGAACTGCCAGAGTCAATTCCAAAGTGGCTGTACCATTCGTCTCTCTCACCAGCAGTGTTTGAAGCTTCTAGTTTTCTTCACTTCCCTACCAACACTTGTAATAACTGTTTTTTTTTTTTTTTTGACTATAGCTGTCTGTGTAGGTGTAATGTGGTATCTCACTGTGGAATTTATTTACTTCTCTGTGATGACTAATGATATTAAATATCATTTCATATGCTTATTAGCCACCTGTATGTTTTCTTTGGTGAAATGTTTATTCACACCTTTGTTTGGTTTAAAGAAGAATGTGTGTTTTGACTCAGCCATTCCACTTCGCATTGTCTGTCCTCAAGTCTATCCTAGAGAACCCACATACATGCGCATACACTGAATATCATCAGTGGAGGGCTGGCTGGGTAAATACGCATCCTTTCACGTCTTTTGGACTGTCTTCCACAGGTAGCTCGTGATATTCAACTTTGTAGGTTGCAACTGCTTTTTAAAAAGTGGAACAGAATATAATGTATTTCAGGAAGTAAGGAATTCTTTTATATAGCATGGTCAATAAAATTTGAAAAAAACCAAACCACTGCTATGGAATGCTTGGTAGGAGTTAAAAACATTAAAGCAGATCCATTTGTACTGTCATCAGAACAATTTTAGGACACGTCTTAAGTAGAGGAAATATGTTGCAGAAATATATATATATATATATATATATGTATATTATATATACATACATATATTATATATACATACATATATATATGTATATTATATATATATATATATAGTTTGATTGCATTTATTTTCTTTTTAAGTCAACAATAATACAATGTCTCAATATGTTTGCAAGGCCTGGAAGGGGACATCTTTGTCACACCAGTGGTTCCAGAGCTTTAGATTCAGCTGTATTTTTTTGTATTTATGTTTTCTCTAATTAAAAGTGAATATTGAAGCTCAGAATTAACAATAACAAAATGAGTTGTATAGACTGAAAGAGGACTTGTTAAGAGACAAACAAAAGTGCGCTTGTTGATGTTGTTTATTGCCTATGCCGTCCAGTTCCATCTGTGGCTCTTACAACATGCTCAGTGAAACATGTGGCCCTTGTTGGTTTCGTGGTGTGAAAGGACAGTTGTGGCTGGTAGATAGAAGCAGGGAAGGAGATTGCTTCTTTAGGGCAGCAGTAGTCCAGCCAGGAGGCCGTGGTGGTGACATTCAGGTGAGACCATTCATTCACTCAGCCAACAGTTGACGCACAGCAGTGGCCATCGAAGTGCTCTGCCTGTGTCTGTTTGGCCCTCACCACCACTCCCACCTGCTGGGGCAAAGTTAGGGGGCTCCGTCTGCTGTCCAGAGAGAGCGATGAGAATGGGAAGAGAGCTGAAGCCATCAGTATGGGTTTGAGCTGTGGGCAAAACTGGCTGAACCACGCAAGTGGCAGAGATACAGAACATTTTAAAAGTGGGCCAGTAAAGCCCAAGGGGAATTCGGTGACTTTAGCTAACACCCATTTCAAGCTAAGATCCAAATCTTCCGCATTGCCTGCTGGGGTAGTTTCCAGGTGTGACTGACCTTGGCTTGAGTTGTGGATGGACACTTCAGCCAAAGTGCATGTAATGGCTGTGGTGGAGAAAAGTCTGGATTAGGGACATGGGACTGGACCCGAGGCTAAGGCTGCCCAGCAGGCTGGTATGTGAACTTGGGTCTCACTTTGTTTGGGTTGCACAAATGTGAGCATTTGTGAAAGGCAGCTGTTGAAGTTGGCTTTCATTTTTAAAATTAAGTTTTAAAAAAAATGAGTAATGTTTATGGGAGGAAATTGAAAATTATAGAAAATTAAATAGGAAAACATCTCTCATTTTCCTGTATATGACTATAAATATTTTAGCTGTATTTCCTTTGTCTTATTATATATTTATATATTTATGACCCACCTAGTTCCAAAAAAAGATTTGGGATGATTTTAGTGATATATGTATTTTTTTTTCATGTTTGAGGATATATTCTGTTTCAGTCTTTTCCAGTTATCTGTTTTTCTAGTACTAGGGCTGAGACCCTCACATATGCTAGGCAAGCATTCTGCTCTGAGCTGCTTCCTCAGCCTCCAGTTATCTTCAGAGCACACACATTCTATATAATCATTTTCCTGATGTTGAACTTTTATGAGTTTTCCAGCTCTTTGCTTGACTCAGAACCTGAAGGTCTCGTTCTACCGCCACAGCTTGGTGTTGGGGAAAACTTTCCAGGGAGCACAGTGCATTTGGAGTTAGAAACAGGAAAGAGTGCGCTGCCAGGGAGTGAAGCCAGATGCTTAGCTCCTGATGTGCAGATTGGCGTGGAAAAGTGTTACTGGGGGTGAGGTTCTGAACTTGGGTTTCTGCTGCCCTATGACTCTGATGGGGACACTGGAATTATTGGGCTTCAGAGCCTTCTGTTCACAAACACATAGACCCTCAGAGAATAGGGCAGGTCCGACGGTGGTAAGCATAGTAGAAGTTATAGAGCACAATATGTTTCACAGTGACAGCGATATTCTGCTTCCATGTATATAGTAGCCACAGTATGCTGGGCACCATGCTGAGCATTTCTTACTTAGCTGCCAGTCTCTCTGTGAGACGGTTGCTCTGCTCCCTTTAGAGCTGAGGATGTGAGGCTGGGAGAGGTACGTGCAGCGCTTAGGCTGGGACTGGGCGGAGTTCCTGTTATGCCCAGTCATACTACCTGCCTGGCTTACTTTTCCATCATGGTCTCCAGATCTACACTGCCTGTTTATAGGATTCAACCAGTACAGCATCTTGAACCTTGAAGTGAATGCTGCATTTTTGTTTGACATTCATAACACTTTGGATGGTGTTGATCCATAGTAACAACAGTGAGAGTAGTAGGTGTCACGTGTTTAGCGCGTATTATGCGCTAGGTGTTCGTGTGCACTGACACTGAGCTGCGTTGGTGTGATATAGTCATCAGACAGAATGCTTTAAGACTTGGCAGCCTTAGTGCCTTGTCCTTGGCCTGGTGCCTCTGCACCTAGTGTGTATTCAGCACACTCAGCATTTGCTGGATGAATGAGTGAGTGAGTGAATGGGTGTGCTTCGGGTCTTCAGCTACTGAGTGTTAGAGCTGGGACTCAACCTCAAAGCTTGAGGTCTTAGGCTCTGCCCTTCATGCCTCCCAGGCAGCTCATCTGTGTGGCCCGCGTGGCCTGGCCTGCTGGTTGTAACCTGCAGTCTGGACATCCTTAGGTGTCTCTGTTGTTTAGAGACCTTCTCATCTCTTTTCCTGTGTGTTCTCTTCTAGTGGCCTTGTTCCCCCTTTACCAGATGACCAGGATGGCATCTGCCCCAGTGCCAGGTTGGGAAATGGAAGTAAGTATACAGATCCGGGGATTCTCCTGAGGGAGAAGAAGGGGATGGATGGTAGAGTGGGAGCGTCTTGCATCCTGGGCATGAGCCTGGGCCTCCCTCTCTGGGGTCTGGAGCCTCCTTGTCCTGGTGCACAGCGAAGATGCAGCATTTTACGTCCTGTGTTATACTGATTTGCTCTCCCCCTGCTTTCAAAAACAAGCACTGGACTGGGGGAGTTAATGGACAGGACTGGGTGTTTTCCGTACTACCACGCTCGTAGGGTTCAGCCAGCGTTTGCTGTCTGTCATGAATGACTTGGAGGAGGCCAACGTGGAAGTGCTGAGCAGACCTGGTGTGGGGCTTCCGTGTGTCTCCACTGCCGAGTGCCTGGGGGCCCAGGAAAGCTGCCATCTGGGCTTTCGTGTGCCAAAGCCTTCCTGGCAGGCTGCGGGGCTCCAGTTGCGGGCTGAGGTCCACATTCCTACATGGGCCTGCCCTTTGGACGAATAGCTGCTGAGGCTGGAGGAGGCGTCGCTGAGTAAATAAGCAGTGTGTTGTATTTAAGCAGGATTATCAGGAGACTGCAGCTTGGGTTTGGCTAAGCCTGCCTTGCAGTTTTTGGTGTGAGATCAAGTGAATGCTATCCCAAGTGCTAATAATCTGTGGGAATATCTTAGAGATATTTTGACTTGTGTTTTTATTTTTTTTTCTCATTTCCAAATCGAGATATGTAAAAAGCAGCTTTTGTTTATCTGCTTCATGCCATGCTCAGCTTAGCACTAGGCTCCACCACTGAACATCATTACCTTCAAGCCAGGAACACAGAGTTAGGTGAAGGCATATGTCTGCATCAGGTGTGGGATGTGTCTATCCAGTGCTGAGAGTAGGGCCGAGCCAATCACCCGGATGGGTTGGACAAGAGTGTCCTGAGAGGCCAGTGTTGGAGCCGAGACTGAACTACCTGAAACTCTAGGTAGGAGTAAAGGAGGGGGCAGCATTCTGCATGACAACAGGTGGCAGAGCAGCCCAAACTGGAACAAGACCCTCCCCCATCCCCCGCCTCCAGTCTGGTAGCAGGGCTCTGCATGGTCTGCTCAGCCCCCTCCGCAGCCTCTTTCTTCTCAGTGCTTTCCAAACAGGATATCTGTTCCCACCTTTGGGCTTTTGTCTGGGCTGTTTGCTGGGTATGTCATCAGCCTGGTGCCTGCCACTGTTTCTTTAGAACTTAGCTCAGAGCACCTTTGTTGACTTACTTGCTTATGTTTTTCTCTGAACACTATATATTTTACTTCATTTTATTTATTCCTGTTGGTGACTTTTAAAATATCCAGAGTCAAACCAGTTCTCATCCACTGACACTCCATCCTACCAGGGTCTCTAGCCTGGATTATCCCATTATTCTGATTGGATCTGTTTTTCTCCGAAGTTCCTTAAGGTCTGTTCTCCACCAGGCAGCCAGAGGGAGCCTGGAGCCACGTGAGTCTTCTCCTGCTACTCCCTCGCTCCAGACCCACCGGTGGCTACTCAGTCAGTAGGCGAGCTGCAGCCCTTCATCCCAAACCCCTCCCTCCCAGTTCCTCGTCCACTGTGCCCTTTGTTGGTTGATCTGCAGCCACTGCGTCTTGGCTGTTCGCAGACCCCTGCACATGCTCTGACCCAGGGTCCTCTGCACCTGGAGTGTTCTTCCCAAGTAACTGGCTGCTCCCCTGCAGGCCTTCTCAGTGAGACAGTCGTCCATGGCCTTATTTAAAATCACAATGTCCTCCCCACCCCTGGATTTCCCATCTTTGTTCGTTTTATTTTTTCTCCATAGCTTTTTACCTTTGAATGTATTATCCAGTTGCCCCATTATTTTACTTATTGTCTACGAACTCCTTCTAGAGTAGGAACTACTTGTTTCCTGATAGGGGCACATTGAGAAAGCAGCCTGGCAGACAGTAGGCCCTCTGATGGGGCTCTGACGGGAGCGGGAGCGCGAGTGAGTGCATTTGCTCCACGCGCATTTACAAAACAGCTGTGTGGCCCCAGGCGCTGTGCTCCCTGCGTGCTATAGCAGTTCATTTTCCTCTCTGTGTCTGGCCCACTTGATTAGGAAGGATCAGCGTCTCCCTCCCCGTTGTTTCTCCAGCGTGCAGGATAGCACGTAAGGCAGGGGAGGTGCCTAACGTGTGCAGAATCAAGGAAGCTGTGGAGACATTGCTACCACGGCTTTTACTCAGAACACAGGTCTGCAGTTTCCTGCCTGCTGCCTGCCTTCGGGCCTAAGGTTTTGTTGGAACATGGCTACTTCATGACTTAGCTCTGGTTGTTTTTGTGCTGCTGGTGACAGATTTTAGGCTTTGCGTGTGGCCTGGAAGGCTGGAATATTTGTTGTCTGGTGTTTTATCAAAGAAGTTCGCCAACTCTGTGTCAGCATGCTTTGATTCAGAGCTTTGTTACCAGCGTGTGAAGATGAGGACACACATGTGGGGGCAGTCTGTTTTGCCACATGCCCAGCATGCTTTTCTGGATTCAAAAAAACGAACACACATTTACACTGGGGAAAGTTTGAGTAATTTGTCAGCGTTTGAAGTAAAGTGGCTTAGAGCTGTCTCTGGTCTCCAATTTATAAATCACAACAGGTAGAACATGCCAACAGGGTACACAGAAGAAGCTTCTCCAGTTTTCTCTTCTCTAGGGCAGCCCCTAGGGGCAGTGTCTGCATGCCATGACATTTTGTTTTGTCTGTTTTGCCTTTTTATAGTGCTCCCAACTGCACCAGAAGAGAAAGTGTCTCCTACCAGAGTTCGGAACATGAAGGACTTTGAAAATGTAAGTCGATATGAGAGAGAGCGGGCTGTTGTTCCTAAGTGATTGGCTAGTTTAATCATCTCTGCTGCTGCTAGCCGGCCAGATGCTGGAGGCAGCTGTGATTTGTAAGAGTGAAGCTGAACGACACGAGAGGTGGGAGGAGCACCGGGGCCTGGGCGTTCTCCGTAGGCTTGTTCCAGACCGGCAGTCAGCCAGTGCTGCTTCTGACAGGGTCAGCCGACTCCAGCTTTGGGCCTTGGCATGTTTCTGGTGTCCTGAAGATGAGGAAATGACGTATTGCACGGTCAAGGAGAGCTAACATTTGTCAAGGGACTTCTAGTCATGGAAGGCCCGTGGTAGACGGCCCCCGGTGATTCTTTGCTATGACTCTTGAGACATTTTGTATAGTCCCATAAGGAATCCTAAGAGGAGGAGAGAACCAGTTGTTATCCAATAATGGAAAGGGTGGGGCTGGGGTTTGGTTCCGGGATTTTAGTGGTTCTGCAGCCGTGGTGGTTTGCCCTGCTGTGGGTCTCGCCGCTCATTCTGTGGAGCGTTGCCATTGAGTGGAGTGTGAGCAGTCTGCACAGTGCTGTGTGGCTGTTGTCTACACACGGATTCCTTGGTGATAGATTCAGCTTTCGATACTTAATGTCTTCCAGTGTTGTGTCTTTTCATTTGTTAATGGAGGGGGTTTGTTGTCAAGTAATAGGAAAATAAGGTTATTTTCCCAATTCCAATTCTCTTTAACAAGTTACCTGCTCGGTGTTCTAATTTATCTTGGGAAGAATTAGACCCTTCTTCATTTGTAACCAAATGAAATCCATAGTATGCAAGGCACAGGAGATATTTATCAGGGACAAGACGGAGGACACAGAGAGAAGGGCGCTCTACAATTATGTTCCTCTCTCCCCAGTTGTCTTTACAGAACAGAGCAGTGCTGTCTCTGGATTTAATTTAGAATACTCATTACTGCTAATAGTTATCTACAAACCACCAGTGACCAATTGAAGAAATGACTTGTCAGATCTCTAATGGAAACAAGTAATTTCTGAGCTCTGAGTTGTTATAATTTCAGCAGTACAATGTGATCTGTGTTGTGGGGTCTGGGGCCTCAAACGAATGAGATTTGATTATTCCACATCGTATATAATTAAAATATGTTCTGCTGTTAAATGGTTGTTCCTGTTTTATCATAAGAGTAATAATAGCTACTGTTTATTGAGCTCTTGCGCTGAGCTGGGCGTTTTGTGGTAAATTCTTGTTCTGTTCCTTTCATATTAAAGCAGCTTTCTGAGATCCAGAACATCTACTTGTTTTTGAAGGGTACAGTGTTAATTTTCATTTCTAGATGGGAAGATTTAACAGAATTGTAAAATTTTGGGTCCACGTTTTGTTGTCTGCCTTTTGAACCAGAGTGTGTCCGGAATCCCAGTCTTTATCGCATGCGGGAGAATCGAGGCTCAGAATGTGAGGCGGCCACGCCCTTCCCAGGGACAGGTGGCGCAGCCTGAGGGCTGCAGCGTGGAGAGCCAGCCCGCCTGTGTGCCCGCTCCTGCTTGGTGCCCTTGGGCCATGCTGGGTATGCTTCACCCTGAACATGGGCGTAGAGGTGGTGCCACTCACGGAGCTGTTGGGAGCCCGGGCAGGTGCGCCGGGACTCCGGGCAGCAGTGCAGCCCTCCCTATTTGCCGTGGGGCTCAAGTTCCTCTCGCCCAGACTGCTCTTGACGGCCCCGCTTCTGCTTTACCTGGAGGTGAAGGAGAGCGTTCTATGCCAGTACATTTTAGGATTTATGTTTTTTCTTTATGACTGTGGTCCTTTGGCTGCTGTTAGGTTTTTATAGTATTAATATCTTTTATTGTAGCATTTTCAAGAGCAAATGCTGCAGCTGAAATTGAAATGACCACACTGTTTTCAGTGCCTCCCTTTCAGGTCTTTTGTGAGTCACTGACATTGTTCATTTGGCCTCAGCTGCATGTAGTAGCTCAGGCCGTAGATCTTCCTATGGTAGGAGACTGAGCTTTCTGCGGAGAGCTCCGGCAGCTAAAGCTAACTTTCTTTTGTACCGAGAATCAAACTCAGGACTTGGGGCTTGTGAGGCAGGCGCTGTGCCACTGAGCTACCTTACACTCAGCATGTATATTAAGAGGCTAGACATAAAGGAGAAACACATTATTCTTCTGTTCCAGTCACTGGCAGTTGCGCTGAGTCCCTAAAGACTTAAAGTGATCACATTGCAGTGTCTGTGTACACTCACACTTACAGCAACACAATTTATAAGAACTAAATCTTGGAAACAGCCCATAGCCCATCAACAGATGAACAGATAAAGAAAACATGGTATTCTTACACAGTAGAGTACTACTATGCCATGAAGAAGGATACACTTAAGTAAGTAAATGGATGCACCTTGAGACCATAACTTTAATATTAATACTAAGTGAAATAAATCATACCTTAAGTATGACATTGCTTCTCCTATATGAGAAAGTCAAAATATAAATACAAGAGCAAAGTAACAGGGATGATGGGAAGTAGGGACATCTCTTACAAATGGGAAGGGGAACAAGAGATGGAGGGAGGGAAAGGGGGAAATGAAGAAAGAAATGGAAATAGAGTTTATGCAAAGGAGAAGGGCACCACCAGTGGGAAGGAGCAGGAGCCCTAGGCGGCACAGGGGATGGAAGAGGAGCTAAGCAGTGCTACGTGAGGGTAAGCATAGGCCTGAGGAGGCACAGGCCCGCCGCGGTTATGCTCCAGTTCATCCCCGCCGTGAGCAGTCCCGAGTTTGTGCCCTGTGCCGGTCTGCCTGTCGGGGGCTTGGGAGTCTGCATGGAGGAAGACCAGGTGTGTTTCCGTGTCGGGAGGCTGAGTCTAATAGGGATGGGGGAGAGGAACCTAACAGTGATAAAGTGGGGGAAGAGCCAGGTGCTGTGGGGCCTCTGCGTGACAAGGAGGTCAGCCCCTAGGGGCGAGTAGGGATGGCGGAGGGTTGAGCTAGCACAGCAGCACCTAGGAGTTCAGGGAGTTAGGCTCCATGAGGGAAACAGTCCCCAGCAGGCAGGGCCAGGTCCTGCAGCTTCCTGAGTGGGGCATTGCTTGCTCTGAGTTTTGTCCTGAGGCAAAAGGAAGCCAGTGGTGGGTGTACTGTCGGGATGGAAATGACCACGGTCATGCTTTCAGAGCTGGCCTAGGCTGGTGGCCATGAGGAAGAGGCCTTGGAAGGCATGGGGGAGCAAGGCTGCTGGCCAGGTGACGACCGGAAGCTGCTGTGGTGGGGTGGGCCCAGGGAGGAAGCTGGGAGCCAAGGGGCTGCGGTCATCCAGGGACTTACAGAGGACTTACAGACGTCACACCAGAGGGGCTGTAGCTTCAGGACATGCAGGCAACCCTTGGACACATGGACTCTGGGGGCCCCTGAGGGCTGGGGTTTTTATTTATATATTTGATACAGAGTCTCACTACACAGCTCAAACTCATAGTGATCCTCCTATCTCAGCCTCCCCAGCACTGGTATTACAAGTGTGTGCTACCTTGCCCAGTTTCTGGGGCCAGTACGTCATGTAGTACCAGAGATCGAGCCCTGGTCCTTGAGCTTGCCAGGCAGACGCTTAGACCCCCGAGCTATCTCTCCTTGGACTGGGGTCTTACTGCACCTCGAACCCAGGCCGCTGGCAGAAATCCTTGGGCTCTCCTCTCTGTGCTCTGCAGCGATCCCTGATGGGTGGGCCTTCCTTTGAGTCTTGGACCTGGTGACCCATGGGCCAGGGCCTCCTGAGGAGTGGATGTATCACACAGTCACTTGTGTGGAAGGCCTGGTGGGCGGTGGGAAGTGGTGAGTCAGCTTGGTGTTCAGTAGGCGCCTCCTCACTGGGCCTTTCTGGATGGTAGTGTACCAGGCGGCACTCATGGCGAAGGAGGCCTGGCCAAGGGAGCATTCTGTGAAGCCCTGCGCTTCTCTGCTGTGACCTTTTTGGGACCCTAACATCCTTCTTGACTTTTGAAGTTTGGACTGAGGAACATCTAGAGACTGCTGAGGTATAACCAGTATGGGCAGCTGCCTTTATCAATTTATAGAATGGTTTAATTATGGCTTTTGACAGAGAGCGACATGGTTAGTTTTTCATTTTAATACTAATGCAAGGCATTATTTAGTGACCAAAATATTTCATAAGAATGTGCTTTAAAATGAATGGGTTAGATCATAATTTACATAATTGCCTACTGTGGGACATTTCAAGTTGTTTCTCATTTATCCCTATTACAGACAATGCTATAATAAGGGTCTTTGTGCATATATCTTTTTCCAGTTATGTGATTTTTTTTTTTTGATAAATTCCTTGAAATGGGCTTTTTGGCTATCAAAGATTCTGTGTGTAAACTGTAGGCCAGAAACAGCAGATAGACACTTCAAAGGAAGATTGATTTCATGTGAATCCTCTTAAGAAGGAGGGCTGGGGAAACACTCAACCAGGTGTGGCTAAAACATTTGTCACGTCTTCTTTCTACCCAGATCTCTGTGTTTGTCCTTTGCTGGACTTTTTCATTCCCTGATACCTGGAGAGGATGGTGTTCACGAATTGTGGCCCTTATTCCTATTGGTTGAAAATTCATGGTCCTGGCTCAGGCCGACTTGGGTTGGCAAGGAGCTTTGAGCCAAGTGCTGTGACTCACATCTGTGATGCTAGCACTCAGGAGGCTGAGGCAGGGATATCGCCATGAGCTTGAGGCCAGCCTGGACCACATAGTGAGACTGCACCTCAGCAAAATCCAACACCACACAACAACACAGCTCTGGGATGTCTGTGTTGTGAGTTAGGTATCCAGAGAGCAGCAGCACCTCTATCTGCACAGCCCGGGAGCCTTCAGAGTGCCGTGGTGTGTGCGTACAGCACGGAGTGCATGATGATGGGCACTGGGCTCTGGGTCTGCTTTGGCCACCTCCTGATGTGCGTAGTGGCTTGTGTAAAGTGGACCACAGTCTTTGATCCAGTTATGGGAGGAACTCATGAGCTGTGCAATGGAAAGCCCCTGGCACGATGCCTGAATACTACGGTGTGCGCTCGACAAGCACTAGCGTCTCTGACCTGAAGTTCTCTCCACTGTAGCTTCTACCCCATCAGTTTGTATTTTCAGCCGACCCTTTTATGTTTATTTGACCTTGAAATTAAATCCTGAACTTCCTGTCGTGGCCCAGGGGATCGTGCCCTGGTGCTCAGCATGTGCCCCGCTCTGCTATGTGCTGTGCTCCGGCCACACCCACTGGTTTTCCACAGCCACACCCAGGTTGTTTCTGTGCCTGGCATGTCCCCTGTCTCTTGTGTGACTGGACCTTGCTGTCTTGTTGTTTGTGTGCCCTAGTTAAGGATGCTGTCCCTGATTCTTTTCCTTAACTCACTGTTTCCTCTTCTGCCAAGAGACGCGACACCCTCTCTATCTAGGATCTGCCCACTCTTTGCCACTGTGTCCTTAACTGCATGCGTGTTTAACATGTGCTGCCTCTGCTGCAGGTCTGGTACCCAGTACCAGCCCAGCAAGATGCTAGATGCTTAGCAAATATGTGTTGATTGAATGAAAGTGTAACTCTGTATGAAAAAACAAATCTCTTAAGTTTTGATTGCTGTACATGGAGAATTAGTACTTGCCTGAAAGGGTCATGGTGAGGACTAAATAGCATGCCAGGATAGCACCCGCCATGTTAGTGCACAGGAAGGTGGCTTCTGTGGTCATTGCTACTAGTCAAATAGCTAGAGACACTGTAGCCACGGAGAGACAGACCGTCGTGAGGACAGGTCTTACAGACCCAAGAGTCACAAGGGCGGAAGCAGTAATAAGGTAAGGTAAGGCTAAGAGTGGGGAAATGTGGAGGAGTCTGGAACGAGACAGGAGAGCATGAAGCAGGTGGGATGCGAACCCTGGCAAGAGCTGAGGAGTGAGCGCCGCTGCCACCGCCTGTGAAGCTCTTTGCACAGCAAGGGCCCTTTGCAGACTCTAGCACATGGGGTCACGTGTGGCAAATGGGTGGTGGGGCTGTCTGCTAAGTGTTAGGCACAGGGGTTCATCTGGGTAGTAGGGGGGCCTCCATTTCATGGATTGAACTCTCAGGGTTCCCATACCTCTGCACATCCTGGCCATGCCCTCCAAAATCCTAGCCAGATGGCGGGCTGGGCAGTGTAAATTTTTACAATCTTTTTGAAGGCCATTTGGAAAGAGATTTTGATAACCATAAAAATAAAATTACTCTTGAGCCCAATAATTGTTTTTGGGAAATTTATCTGAAAGAAACAATCCAGTCGAATGAAAAAGCTGCTCATGTAGGTGTCTGCTGCTATGTAGCGTATAATTGTGAAGAATTGACAACAAGGGAAATTAAATACTACGCTTGTCATCTCTTTTTTGACTTCTTGAAGCAAACTTGCGTTGAGGGTATTTCACAGATGAAGAAGTGGACTTTGAAAAGATGAAACGTCTCATCTGTGAGCTTGGTTGATGGAGAAGCTGAAAGCAGTTAGGTTTTAGATCTTGTCATTCTGATTGCAAAGCCTTTGCACTGCATTTTCCATGAAAGCACCCTGACTCTACAAATTCTCAATAGAGAAATTGATTGCCAATAATTGCTAGTAATTATTGCCAATCTGTTCAGTGGAATTAACTGCAGTGATTTTAAGACGTGATACTGTGTAATTTGGCAACATCATGGAAATAGTCGATACAGTATGAAGTGAAAGCAATGGAATGTATAGATTCACTTAAAATTCTACAGAACGTGTACATGCATGAGCAAAGGCCGGAAAGCATGTGCAGAGGTGATCTAATAAGGTAGTTATGTTCCAGGCATCATTTGGATTCAGTTTTAAAAACTCTGCTCTTGGTACAGTTTTGTTAGTAAATAGATACTTGCCTGGTAACAGCATTCTTGATGATCTGAGGACACGAGGGAGAGCTCTGGCTTCTGAAACTAATTCCAAAGCCTCCTCCTCATTTTATTGGCTCACAGGCTGCTGCCGGCGGGGCTTCTTACATGCCAGATTGTTTATGAGGGCTGAACTTTGAGCAGCCAGAGGGCACGGTCTTCTGTTGTGTCTACTTGAGGCCTAAATGTTTTTGTACTTGCAAAGAAGGTGAAAAATGGATTGTAATCCAGAGATCTGCTTGCTGAGGGCATGCATGAGAAATGGATTTCTATTTAAAGCTGTGCCATGTTGACTGCTTGCTAGGTGCCAGGCTCTGCCAGGTGCTTAGCTCATTTAGTTGTCACAACACCCCTGTGAGGTAATTGATTTTATCCTCATCTTATAGATGAGCCAACGGTGGCTTGAAGTCGTTAAATAATCTTCTTCAAGTCACGTGCCCCTCAAGGAGCAGCAGCTGCTCGCGTAGCCAGTTACTGCTGGTCTCAGATCCTGTGTCTTGGCCCTTGTCTTGGGGGAAAGATGGCCTGGCAGGGAGAGCTTCCACTGTAGAGGCTCTACCTGCTCTTCCAAACCAGGGAAACTAATAGAGTTAGGTGCCTTGCCTCAAATTCAGCTAAGCCAGGGTTGCTGGAGTCGTTCTAATTCTTTTCTCTGCTGCTAAGTTTTTGCTTTTCTTCCTTTATGGTTGCAGCTCAGCTGGGTGTCTTAGTTACTTTTCTCATTGCTGAGATAAAATACCCAACGCACAAAGTTAAAAGAGGAAAGATTTATTGTAGTTTACAGTTTGTAGCGGTTTCAGCCCATGGCTGGATCCAAGATAGAGTGGCTTGGCAGAGGGGCATCATAGAGGAGAAATAATTCATGGTGTGGCCAGGCACGTGGAAGGCAGCAAAGCACTGAAGAGACAAGCAGCTTCTTTCTGTCCCTTCATGCACTGTCCAGCTGTCAGCCTTTTGGGTGGTGCCACTCACACCCAGGGTGGGGCACCCTTAATTCCAGCACCACACACCCCAATCCAGCCATCTTCAGAACTCCTGACCAATGACCGATGACCACAAGAGATTTTGCAGGAACATCTCTATACGTGCCATGACACTACGTAAGGCTAGTACTGATGGACAGCGGGGGAGGAGGAAGCCAGAAGGACTGACTAGGAATGCCCCCAAGTCCAGTCTCCCTGGCTTGAGAAAATCCTGCCCCATAATCATGTTGGGACAGCTCCCATCTCAGATGGCTGCCGCTGCACAGTAACACTTAGGTTCCAAGCCCTGGCATGTGGCAGATGCAGCCCTTGCATGAGCCTACGTTCGAGCATTCACTTTCTAAGTCATTTGTGGTGGGCTTTATATTTTAGGGTGTTTATTCCTGCTGTGTGGCAAGCTATGTCCAGTTCAGTTTAATTTTTTTTTCCCTTTGAACTTGTTTCTTTTAAATGGAAAAGAATACATGAGAGAAACACTAATGTGGTTTACATTCTTCGGCTGTGCCAGGCACCGTACTAGAATTCTGAGTCAGCTCCTTGAATCCTTATAGTGGCTCAGCAAGATAGATATTATAATTGGTTTTTTATAGCTAAATGAATTGAGGCCAACAGACAGAGTGACCTTGACTAGCAGTCACAGCAGTAAGGTAGTGTAGATATGTTAATTCCCTAATTAATTTATTCATTTAACAGTGTTGGTTGAGCATCTGATGTTCTCTGAATACTATGTTAAACTGTTGAGGAAACAGTCATGAAAGATTAAGTCCTTGCCTGCAGAAATGGATTATTGGCATGTAACAAACATAATAAGAAATAAGAAACAGGCAGGTCTAGCCAGAAAATGAGATCAGTGTGTTACACTGATTTGGTGGGATTGGGGGAGATGGGGAACCCTGGAAACTAGGCTGTTAGACAGTGACACTGGAGCCAAGATGGAAGGGATGAGACCCAGCCACCTGGCAAGTGCTGTGAGGAGAGCTTTGCCGGGAGACAAGGGCTTAGCTCATTTGAGGGCCAGAAGGAGAGGCTGAAGCTAGAAACCAGATAGGGAGGGAGATGTTGCCTTATGAAGCTGGAGAGGCATGGAGGAGCGGGCTTTTGATCCCCAGAGTGAAGGGGAAAAGCAGTGGAGAGTTGAAGCCCGAGAGTGCTGTGGGCAGATTTCCCACCCCACCTCCATGCCTCTGTCCCGTCCCTCCACCAAGCCTTTGGCTGTTTAGCAACTGCCTCAGGTTTCAGCTAGAATGTGCAAGATGGATAAGTTTCCTCATCTCTCATGGGGGTGGGGGGAGAAAAGCAGTAACCATTGGTAATGTTGAGTGATCATTTCTGTGACAAAGAAAGTAAAGGACACCCTGAGAAGGGTCCTCAGGTCAGCCAGAGAGAACTTGAAGGGAAGTGATCTTAAGCAGAGAATTGACCAGCCCCCACTGAAAGCATGGTGCTTGTATCTCTCTGTTCACTTGGGGCTGGCTGGTGTTTGTGTGACCTTAGGAGGGCATATTTTCCACTCTTGTAATTTTTAAGCTTCTTTACCTATGAATAGGAAAAATGTTCTTTCAAGTGTTGTTAAGAGTTTTAGCATTGTGTACAATGTGGGCACTCGAAGCAACCCCCATAAATATTTTATTGGGAGCTGACTAATAGAATAAGGTTTCTCTTTATAGGAAGCATCTGGAGGGATAGACTTTCTTGTTTGAATGAATGTTTTATGTGCTGTTTCCGTAAAACATTTAAAAGGAGGCTTTAATGAACCTAGCAATTGTTTCTTGTACTGTCCTTGTTAGCAACAAAATTGAAACCTTATGTGCTAACAAGAGGGCCAGAGGCAATTTGGAAACACAGTGAATGTAGAATATGCTTATCATTTTCTTTTATCTAGTCCTAAAACTATGTTTATTAAAAAGAACATTGTATGCGGTTAAAGTTATTTTTTTAAATGCCAACAAAATATCTGATGAGTATGTATATGTAGAAATGTACTAGTGCGCAAGTGTTGTTCTTAGCTTGCTGTATCTCATTTTAGTTATCTTTTAAATCATCTTATGGAGATGTGATTTACGTAAAATAAAACTCACTAGTTCTGAGTGTTGGAGAATATCTTTTAGTGCTTTGCACAGTTTTAGGCTGTACCATTACCACAATCAGAATATAGAACAGTTCTATACCAAAATACTAACAGTAATACCAAACAAAACATTCACTTGTTTTTCTTCTCTCTCTGTGGTGAAATTCTGCCTTTGTCCCAAACCTCTGACAACTGATGTTCAGTTCTCTTCATCCCTATAATTTTGCTTTTCCCAGAATGTTATATAAAAGGAATCAGACAGTGTGTGATCTTCCGAGGTTTCTTCCTTCTTTTAGCAGAAGCTTCTGGAATTCCTTCTTGTTGTTTTATCAGAGCTGCTCTGTACTGTCCTTGATATGGCTCAAGACTGCTTATTCATTCACTCTTTGGATGGATGGGCTTTGCAGGACATTTTGGTTCATCCTTCCCTTTGGGGGTGGATAATAAATCTGCAGTAAAAAATGTGTATTCAGGATAAGTGCGTAGAAATGAAATTGCTGAGTTATATGGTAAGTGTAGGTTCTTGGTAAGAAACTGCCAGCCTGTTATGTGGTGTGGTTGTGCCACTTACATTTCTGTGAGTGAAGCATGAAAATTCCATTTGTTCCACGTCGTCATCAGCATTTTCATTGTCACTTTGGTATTGTAGTTTTAATTTGTGCTTCTGTAATAGCTAAAGATGTTGAAAATCTTTCCCATCTGTTTATCTTCTGTGAAGTTTTGTTCAAATCTTTTGCCTTTTTTCCCCAGAAAAATTGATTTGTTTTGGTGGCTTCCTTATAGTTATACATTGTGAGAGTTATTTATATTCTAGATACAATTCCTATTTTAGATATGTGATTTACAAATATTTTATCTCGGGGCGTAGCTGTCTTGTCTTTTCATTCTCTTAACTGGGTGTTTTTCAGACCAAGTTCCACATTTTAATGAAGCGAGTCTACTGATTCCCCCCTCCCCAACCCCCATGGGGATCACACTATCTGAAGAACTCTTTTTCTTACTCTATAGTTTTCTCTTCTTCCTTCCTTCCTTCCTTCCTTCCTTCCTTCCTTCCTTCCTTCCTTCCTTCCTTTCTTTCTCTCTCTCTCTCTCTCTCTCTCTCTCTCTCTCTCTCTCTGCTTTCTTTCTTTCTTTTTATTTTTCGGAAGGGTCTACAAGGTGTTCAGGGTCTCACTACTAGATTGGATTCATACTGATGTGCCTGTTTACAGCGTCCCAAGAGCTGAGATTACGGGCTCATGCAATCACTCAGTGTGCCCTGGGGCTGGGGCCGGCAGGGCAGGCTCGGAAATTGAATCTCTGGCCCCAGCACCTGCTTGCAGGGGCTTTAATCTGCTGAGCTAGTTGACTGGCCTTCTATCTTTTTTTTTTTGAGACAGAGTCGCTTATGCATTTCAGGCTGGCCTTGAGCTCATTTTTGTAGCCCAGGTTGGTCTCGAACTCACACCGATCCTCCTGCCTCAGCCTCTGAAGTGCTAGGATTATAGGCATGCGCCACCACGCCCAGCTTTTAAACTACTTTTTGTGTTTTAGGGAAAGGTCTACAGGGTGTTCAGGGTCTCACTGCTACATTGGACTTGTAGTGATCCGCCTATTTACAGCCTCCCAAGAGCGAGACTACAGGCGAGTGCCACCATGCCCAGTCTCATTTGTCGGTTTTAGTGTGCCCCAGGGGCAAGGCCAGCATGGCAGGCCCAGGGATTGAATCCCTGGCCTTTGCTCCTGTTTGCAGGTACTTTAATCTGATGAGCTATTTGGCTGGCCCTGACTGGCCCTCTATCTTATGTTTTAAAAAAATTGTATAGTTTTATACTTTATATCTAGGCCTATGATTTAATTTAAATGAACTTTTGTTTAATTTGTGAAGTTTAGGTCAAGATTTGATTTTTGTAAAAGGATGTTCAATACCATTTGTTGAAAATAAAGGCAATCTTTTCTTTATTGACTTGTCTTTCCATCTATGATGGAAATAATTTCGGATATATTTCTGTGGGCCTATTTTAGTATTTTCTTTTTTTTTTTTTTGTCTTTTTGAGACAGGGTTTCGCTATGCAGTTCAGACTGGCCTTGAGCTCATTTTTGTAGCCCAGGCTGGTCTCGAACTCACACCAATCCTCCTGCCTCAGCCTCCCGAGTGCTGGGATTACAGGTGTGCGCCACCATACCCGGCTCCTTATTTTAGTATTTTCTATTCTGTTTCATTTTATCCTTTTACAAAATTGTTTTGATTCATCTAATTTCTTTTTCTTTAAAGTAAATTTCATAATCAGTATATCTGTATTTATAAAAAAAATCCTGCTGGGATTTTGATTGGAAAGATGTCAAATTTATAGATAAATTTCAAGGGGATTGGCATCTTTATTAAATTGAGTCTTCTCATCCATTAATTTGTGCAGGATGTATTATAGGTTTTATTAGGTTTATACTTAAATAATTCACTTTTGGAGCTGTTATAAATGGCTAGTTAAGCAATTCAGCTTTGGGTTATTCATTAGTAATATATTAAAATATGATAGATATTTGTGTGTTGACCTTGCCAAATTCACTTGGGAGTACAAGGAGCTTATTTTGTAAATTCATTTTATTTTGTTTCTTCCTTTTCTAAAAATGTTTTTGTTTCTTCCTCTCTAATCGATACATTTCGTTTTTCCTTTCTTTATTGCATTGTCTAGAACTTCAAATATAATCTTAAGTAGGAATTGTGAGAATAGGTGTCCTTTCCTCATTCCTGATGCTGAGGAAGTAGTAACCACTTCATCTTTACTTAAATATGTTTTCTGTAGATGCTTGACTTTTTTTGTAGGTGTGCTTAGCAGGTTCCTTTAATTTCTGGTCTAACTGATTTTTTTTTTTTTTTTTAAATGAATGACTGCTGTGTTTTATGAAATGCTTTTCCTATACTTACTGATATAGTCATGTCTCTTTAAATTCCTTAGGCTTTTTGTATAGTAAATTGTGTGAATTGACTTTGAAATTGTGAATTAATTTTATATTACTGGGATAACTCATGTGTGATTAATCTGTTTAGTTGGTAAAATTTAGTTGAAGATTTTATGTTTATATTCATTAAGGATTCGGTTTACAGGTTTTTTGGTAATGGCTTTTGTCTGGTTTTGAGTAGGGCTTATCTCAAAGTGGGAGCACTCTTCTATCTTGTTTCTGTAAGAGAGTGGATAGAATTGATTTTATTTTTCCTTTAAAGATTTGGTAGGAATTGCTATCAGAATCATCTCAATTTGGAATTTCCTTTTATGTAAGCCTTTCATCTATAAAGTCAGTTTAAGAAATTACATGACTGTTCAGGCTATCTTTTTTGGTGTGTTTTAGTAATCAGTGGCTTTCAAGGAATTGGATTCTTTATGTATAATTTATATAATTATATATAAGTTATATAACTTATATGTATAGAATTATATACATTATTTCTGTATTTCTTTAAGTTATCATGGGCTAGGCTGGGCTGGGGAGATGGCTTAGTGGCTTAAGCACCTGCGAAGTAAGTGCAAGGTGCTGAGTTCAATTCTCAGTACCAAACAAAAAAAACCAAAACATTATCATGGGATCTGTATAGTAGACCCTCTTTCTTTCTTTCTTTCTTTCTTTCTTTCTTTCTTTCTTTCTTTCTTTCTTTCTTTCTTTCTTTCAAATGTAAGTAATACAGGGTCTGCAGGTCTCACTACATAGATCTGACTCATAGTGATCCTCCTGTTTTTAGCCTCCCAAGCACTGAGATTATAGGCGCATGCCACCGTGCCCAATCTCAGTCACTGTCTCAGCATGCCCTAGGGTCAGGGCTGGCTAGGCAATCTGGGGATTGAACCCTAGTCCCTGCATTTGCCTAAGCAGGAGATTTAGTCTGCTGAACTATCTGGCTGGCCCTTTTACATTCCACTGAGCTATACCTTTTATTCTTAATATTGGTAATGTGTATGTATATTCTTTTATCTTTGAATGCCTTGCCTGAAGGTTTTTTAAAAATCAGCTTACTGATCATTTTAATTAACTGACTTCTAGAATTTATTTTTGTGTTCTCTTTATCTAATTTTTCCTCTTATATCCCTCATTTATTTGACATGTATTTTGTTGTTTTTTTCTTTTGAGGAAGACTGAATTGTTTTTAGACCTTTGTTTCTAAATGTTCAATAGTATACATTTCCCCAAGTGCTGATGTAACTGCATCCTACAAGTTGTGATGTGTTATATCTTCATTTTAGTTTAATTCAGACTGTCTTCTAATTTCTGTTGAGGCTGCTCTTTGATCCATGGATTGTTTAGGCACATGTTGCTTAATGTCCAAGTATTTGGGAATTTTGAGTTTTAGTTGTTATTTACTTTTACTTTACTTGTATTATGGCCAGAGAACATAATTTGCTTTCATTTCTTCCAAATCTGTTAAGATTTGCTTTATGACTCAAGGCCTTTTGGCAAATGTTTCATGCTTATTGTAGTTTTTGGGTGGTGTTTCATAAGTGTAAATTACATCCTGTTAGTTGATAGCATTATTGTTCAATTGTTCTATATTCTTGTTGATTCTTGGTCTACTTCTGTGGATTAATGAAAGAGCAGTGTTTATATTTCTAACTGTAATTGGAGAGTTGCCCATTTTTCTTTTCTACTAGTTTTTACTTTATGAATTTGAAAGTGTGTGTAATATGAAGCATATACACATTAGGATTATTATTTTTTCCTATTGTTGTGAAATGTGTTTTCTTATCCTTGAATAATTTTATTTGTTCTGAAGTATACAGTTTCAGATGTTAATAGCCATGTTAGCTTTCTGTTAATTAGTGCTTTCATGGTACATCTTTTAAAACTCATTTAATTTTAACCACTTCTATTATAATATTTAAGGTAAATTCCTAATGTATAGCATGAGGTTTTTTTTTTTTTTTTTTTTTTTCCCCTTTAAATCTGTTCTCATATTCTTTGTAATGTGGGATGCTTATTCCATTTACACTTACCATACCAATATGTTGTAATTTAGACCTACCATTTTCTTGCTTGTTTTCTGTTTTTCCTGTTCAGATCTTTTTTGGATTATTTTAACACTCCATTTAAATTTCTTTGGCAAGTTTTTTAATATACCTCCTTGTCTCAATTATTTAAAGCCATTAACAAATTATAGTGATTCCTTTAGATATTACAAAGTATGAATATAAGTATATATACACACACATACTAAACTTTTTATATCATCGTAAGGAAATTGTAGAAATGTTACTACTACTGACCTTCAATGTGTTGTTTTCCCACTACACTGTGGTTTTGTTTTCGACTGTCATATACATTTTAAAGAATTTTGGGCTTTTCATTTGAATTGCTTCTCTGGGTATCTACCCAGATATTTACAATTTGTTTTTATTTTTCTCCTATTTTTGAAGTTCTATACTTTTGCTCTATTTCTGTTCAGTCAGAAGAACTTCCTTTATCATTGCTTTTTATTTTAAATTATTATTATGTTTTTTGAAACAAGGTCTTTCTGTGTAGTTAAGGCTGGACTCCAACTCACTGTGTAGCCCGGGCTGCCATGACCTTGTGGTGATCCTCCTGCCTCAGCCCCCTGACTTACAGGCGTGCACCACCATACCCAAGTACTTTCTTTTTATAGCAGATCTATTGCTGATGAATCAATTCTTTTGCATTATAAAATGTCTTCATTTTACCTTTATTCCTCAAGGACAGTTTAAGTGGGTATAAAATTCTGGCATAGCTATTTTTTTTTTTTTTCAGTTCTTTAAAAAATGTTGTTCCACTGCCTTTGGCCTCTGTGGTTTTGATAAGAGGTCTGCTGTTGTTTGACTCATTGTCCCTTTCCTCACATATAAGGTACCATTTTTCTCAGGCTGCTTTTGAGAGTTGCTTTTGGTTTCTTTGGGTTATCCTCTTTGCTCTTTGGTAAGCTTCTTCTGTGTGTTTCACACCTTTTTCCAAAATGAGAACATTTTACATTATTATTTCTTCCTTTTTTTTTGAGACAGGGACTCATTATGCAGTTTGAGCTGGCCTTACGCTCACTTTTGTAGCCCTATGTTGGTCTCAAACTCACTGAGATACTCTGTGGTCAACCTCCCCAGTGCTATGACTATAGGCATGCACTACCATGCCCAGTTCTGGGGCCACATTGTGGGCATCCACATCCAGGGCTGAGATGGCATGCACAGGCATCCAGCATGTGGGGTGGGGGGTCGAAATCAGGTCCTTGTGCTTGTAGGTAGGTGCTTATGCCTCTGAGCTATCTCTCTGGCCTCTAAGTTATTATTTTTTCAGGTATTTCTTAAGTAGTATATTCTTTCTCCTATTTGTCTATATTATTTCAGGGACTTTAATGAATGTTGAACTTTTGGATATTGTCTCAGAAGTTATGTTAATTTTTTGAGATTTTCTTTTTTCTTTATTTTTGTATTGAACAACTTGTTGGTATCTCTATAAGCTCATCTTTGGTTTTTGAGATCATCCACTCAACTTGTTTCTAGTGTTGTATTTTTCAGTTTTAAAATTTCTGTTTGTTTTTCTTTATACCTTCTGTTTGTCTAGTGAAGTTTCTTTTATTCCATTCATTTTAAGTCTACATTCTGATGCCTTAGAACATGGCATTATGTATTACAAGTATCAGTCCATTCACTTTAAAGGATTTTACAGTTTGTTATAGTCAAGTGCATTTATTTACATCTCACAAAAACCTGAGATTGATTTTATTATGCTTGTATTAGAGATGAAGAAACAGAGGCTTATGGAGATAGCGTGTCCAGAGCTGCAGCATGAAAAAATTAACACTGGCCTTAATATTGTCTCTAAAGCACCTGGTGATTCTGCATTGATTTTGAGAAGTGGGCGTGGGTAGGAACTTCTTGCATGAAATGGAAACAGCAGATGTGTGGCTTCTAGTGTGGGCAGACACAATGGGTTTAGGAAAATGTCATCAGCACTGGCGACAGCTAAAAGGGGTTGCACTTGGCTATTATTAAATTGTTTGGATTTTTTTTTTTATGAAGGAGTTTATGTGGTATAAAATTCAAAATGTAAGGCCAGGCATGGTAGTGCATTCCTGTAATCCCAGCCCTTGATAAGTTAGACAGGAGGTTTGTTGCCAGTTTCAAGCCAATGCGGGCTGTAAAATCAGTGAAAGACTCACCTGAATTTCATAGTGAAACTCTGTCTCAAACAATCAAGCAATTAACTTAAGGATAAAAAAAGAGTACCAGTGTATTTCCCAATGTGTATCATTACATCAAGCCAACAAACATGTATTTAAGCTTAGCCCATTTTGCAAGCACAGTGAGTTATTCTTTAATTATCCTTACAGTTTTGTGTAAGGATCACTAAAAGTGACTCCTTCTAACTAAAACTTCTATCAATACTTTAGGCTTTCCATTTGTACCCTCTCTCTCCTGTGTTTTATTTAAATGATAATATACCATAAATAATAGTCTGTATCAGTAATGAGGAACTTCTCAGAGATTTCAGTGTGCTCAGTATTAAAGTGGGCTTTCTTTTTTTTTTTTATTGGTTCTATAATATATCACCAAGTAGAGACAACATAGACTAGTTGACTTTTAATAATTTATATTAACCGTAGAGTTTTGGAACTCAGAAACTTTTTGAAGTATAGCATGCCTCCAGGACACACACGTATGCAAATAGTTCAGTGAATTATACAAGCAGTACAAAACCCCCACTTCTGTTGTAGTCACCATTGACAAGAAATGGAACATTGTTAGCATCTCAGAAATATCCTTCCTGGCTCCTCCCAAATGCCTCCTACTCTTTCTCCTCAAAGGTAACTGTCACCTTGGACTATTTTCAAGGTTTCTAAATTGTGGTGGCACTTTCTTTTTCTAGTCAGTGAGTCCTCTGTGGGAGGATGTCCTGAGACAGTGATGTTTCATCTAATGGGTTTGGTGATGATTCTTATGTTCATCCATTAATACTAAAGAGTTTCTGTTCCTATTATTTTTCTGTGTTGATTACCTGGAATTTGTATGTAAGGAAGGGAGGGATTCTTCTCTTCACTCTCTTCCCTTCTCTCCCTGTGTCACCAGTGTGGACTCATGAATGCTTTCTTTAGTCCAGCATCATGCACTCCTCTCCTGATTCACTACCCTAAACTTGGCTGGTGGGAACTGCTTAAGTCTTCCGCGTGGTGTAATGTAGCAATGGTAAGCGCTCTAGCATTGCCCGTTGAAATCCATTTGGTAGCCTTGGGGCTTGGAGGTGCTACTCCTTGGACCCTCTGCGTTGTGTTTGCTTTAGCTAACTCTTCTGTGCTTACTTTGCAGCACATCACAGAGCTGAAGAAAGAAAACTTCAACCTAAAGCTCCGCATCTATTTCCTTGAGGAGAGAATGCAGCAGGAGTTTGATGGCCCCACTGAACACATCTATAAAACTGTGAGTGGCCCACTTCACTGCGCTGTTTCTTTTCTCAAAGTTGTTGCAAGCAGATACTTGATTGGTCCTTGTTTTCAGAGTTAGCATGAAGAGGTGGAGATGCTCTCCTTTAAATTGGATTGGTTATGAGAAGTATAAAGATATTAGGCAGACCCTCCTATTAAAGAGACACATGATTAATTTTAAGGAATTTTTTTACCCTTTTTCTAACATCAGAGTTCTGTTTCACTATCTTAATCTCAATTGCCCATATATAATTAATTATTCATTATCTAGAAATGGGCAATGGACTGTTGGAATAGCTTTGGAATGGATCCTGTTGGTCCACTAACTGGGTAACTTTAGGCAAGTCCCTTCAGCTGTCTGGGGCTGTCCCCAAAGCTGAATGAAGATCTCTGTGTCGCAGGTCGTTTGTGTGGGTTGAGATGGAAGGACAATGCTTGCCAATTCCTGTCACTGTCTTAGGGAGGCTTTCTCTGGCTGCCCAGAGTTTGGATTGTCAGTCTTTCTGTGGTTTGACTGTTCGGGATTCTATTGTACTTGCCTACAACTGTCAGAAAAAAAGCCTATTCCTATTTGAAGTCTTGACCTGGAGGTTTCTGTCTGAAAACAAACCTGGGTTCTGAAAGTTCAAATGAGAACTTGGCTTTCTTGAAAAGACACAAGTACAAACAATATTTTGGTGCCCAATTTTAACTTTTTCTGGTAGATTAGCCCTTGGCCTGGGAATAAGTGTATCTTTTGTCTTCTGAAGTTTGTACCAGTGGAAACTTTTGAAGTGGGAAAGAGAGCTCTCCTTGAGTTTCAGCAGAGGAACTTAAATGACTTTACTTGAAGACGGATTGTTCTTTCCTGAGCCTTGTCAAGAACTGAAAAGCTCCCTTGTTCCTGAAGGCATGAGTTTTTCGGTGTGGGGAGCAGAAAGACAATGGGGATGTTTCCTTTTTGGAAGGGTGTGGTGGTGCAGTGACAATTTTGGAGGAAAACCAGTGGTTGAAAGCATTTTCTGTGTAAATGTGTGGTTATACATCTCTGAACTTCTGAGCTAAAGCATGTCCAGGGCCCACAGCATCAGGCACCATTGTGGGGGTTTGTATGTTTGTCATCTTGTCACAGTTCTCAGGACAACCCTATGTAGCGGAGCTTCTCCTCGTAAGACTCAGGGAGAAGCTGAGGCTTGGGCGGGTCAGGAACTTGCTGGATGTCAGAAAACCACTATGCGAGGTGGATTGGGAGTCGGGGTCTGCCCATCTCTGTACTGTGCTGCTTCAGCTTTTCTTTTCCACTGTCTGAGTAGATGGCCGGATTTAACTCCCCCTCTCCCTTTCAGTTTTAAAAAGTAGTGTACAATGAAAATATGTTCTCCCACTCTTGGCTCCTAGAGCTGACCAGTGTTATTCATTAATCAGAGGGATTTTATGGCTATACAAAGAGGTCTGCGATCAATGGGTGTCAGCTTTGTGCAAAGAAGTCTATGAAGGTGTGAGTTTTCTTTTTAAATTTGGTAGGTTGAGGTATCAGCTGACTTGTAGAAAGACTTGTAGGAAGACAGAGCCCTTAGAATGTGTGTTGTTGCCAACCCTGAAGTTCTCTGCCCTTGTGAGAGCCAGAAAAGGAACCTTCTGTTTTAGGGCATTTCTGCAGCTTTCACAGGGCACTCTTGAGGTACTTTATGCTGCCACTCAGTATCCTTTGTGCAAAGGTCAGTTTCTTCCGGAAAAAAATTGTGCTGCATGCAAAAACTTCTTTAGTTCTTGTTTGACAGGAGGAGAACAATCAAGGCTTTTCTCATTTGCTGTCTTAGTCAGCTCTCAAATTTCCTGGGTTGTGTGGGCCTTTTTACTTGATTCTTGGGGGAGTGCCCGAAAGGAATAGTACTGCCTTCTACCTCCTGGACTTGTGCTTCTAAGGACAGGGACAGCGCCACACTTCCAGTTTTGTGTTTCTTGGTAGCGTGCAGGCAGGGCCTCTGCCCGTCCTATTCACTCCACTGTCCTGAGTGCTAGGCCACTCACAGGTACTTGGTAGATGTAGAGGGGAGGAATGAGTAAAAGAGTGTGCACTGTCTTACTGCAATGCTTTCCTAGACTTTGAACCCTTGGGCCTCTGGCCCTGTGCCCATGGTCTTACCACTCTGGCTGTGGTTCCAACTTGTGTTACATGTTGTTCTAGGAGTTCCTGGAAAAAAGGAGGGAGGCTTGGCTTTTGAGGTGGTAAATTGTACTAGAAATGTTATTTTTATTTAAAATCATGTACATATTATAAAGTAGAGTATAAAACTAACTTGAATTATTAAATAGGAGAGAGAATTCAGAGAAGGCTTAGATTTATAGCAGTCTTCTCCAAATCGCGCACCCAGGTCTTTATTGCTTCAAGTATTCCTTCTGGGATCCATTGACGGGCAAGTGTAAGAGGCCCACCACTGTTCCACTGTCTCATGTTGTGCCCCATCTGTCCGGGAATCTGGCTTTGGATTCCCACATGAGTTATAAGCCCAGGGCCATGTCTGACTCTTTGTTCCAGTGAGTTAGGAGAAAGACAGTTAGTTGGAGAACACCATAGTGCCCTTTGGAGATAGCTTGTCCTGTTCAGTTGTGGCTTTTAGTAAATGGGTGCCCTGAAATCTTACACTGAAATAAGACAGACCATGATGTGGCCTCCCATTTATACATTATTATTATTTTTTTTAAGCTGTAACATGTTCCCACAGCTGCAGCCATCACATGCATGATTGTAAACAAGCAGAAGTAATTGCCTTTGAATGGTAAAAGCAAAGCATAAATTTGCTTGTTGGAGGGCAAATAGTTTCTAAATCAGTCTCACTTGTGTGACATTTATGCTTTGATATTTGAAACAATCAACTTTGGCTGTTAGAAGCTTGGAACATTTACATAATTGTTCCAAGTCTTGAGAAATCCAGAGCTTTCTTTTGAGACCACCGATGTTTAATATTTCCCCTTTTTCTTTCCTTCAAGGCCAATGAGGGTTTCGAATCTAACATCTGCCATTACGAGCTCTGTGTAGTCAGTCTGTGCTGGAAGTGGTTTGCCCACTGCAGGGCCCTCTGGTTTGAATCTTACACTGTGTCTTTTCTTTTCCTATCTTGTATGCAAGAACATTGAGCTCAAGGTGGAAGTGGAGAGCCTGAAGCGGGAGCTTCATGAGAAAGAGCAGCTGCTCATCAAGGCCTCGTGAGTATCTATCATGCTGTCAGAAGCTTGGAGGCCTCCGGGGCTTCTTGGGGTAGCCACCAGGCTGGTCGCTGACACAGAACCAACTGCACTGCTGAGCCATTTGTTCTCCACCTGACTTCTGATGCCCCTCCAGGAGGTTTTACTTTTTCCTTAATTACTTACTTTGCAACCAGCTGTTGAAGTCTGATGCACTAACTGCAAGGTGAAGAAGAGGGCCTGTGTTGCATGTGCAGCATGGTGGAGTCTCACAAACCACACATGCCATGGAGTCACCGTCTAGATCAGGAAGTGGGACATTGTGAGCCCTTTGAGCCCTTTTTTGTGCTCTTAAGAACTTAGCCTTGTTCCCCAAGATAACCATTGTTGCGATCACTTTTACTATGATGGCTTAGTTCTGTTTTCAGATACTATATAAGTGAAATTGTAAGCTACATCCTCTTTGGCTTTGGCTCCTTTCCTTGGTGAGCTGTTACTGAGAATGTGAATCCACTTTCATTCTCCTTGCAGTATCAGTCAAATGTGTCTGAGGAGGGCTTGGAAGGTGAGGCAGGGAGGGAGAAGTGGCTTCTGTCAGAGTTCACTGGTGTTGAAATCTGTTACTTGTGGGCCAGGAAGATAGCTCAGCAGTCTAAGTGCCTGCCTGACAAGCACAAGGATCTGGGTTTGATCCCTGGTACTACATGCCATGCTGCGTGAACACACCTGTAATCCCAGTGCATGGGAGGCTGATACAGGAGGATCACTGTGAGTCTGAGCTGCTTAGTGAGACCCTATACTAAATAAATATTTTAAAAACATTACAAAAATTTATTACTTGTATGACAAGGCCTTGTAATGGTTTGTTTGAAAGGGATTCTGTTACTTAGAAAAAATTTTAAATGAGTATTTTCATTAATTAGTTTATTTATTCAAATGCTCTTTGAAGAATTACTTTTTGAGATAGAGTTTTGCTATGTACCTCAGGCTGGGTTTAAGCTCACTTCGTAGCCCAGACTGGTCTCAAATGATCCTTCTGCCTCAGCTTCTGAGAGCTGGGATTACAGATGTGTGCCACCATGTCTGGGCAAATATTGTTTGAATAGCAAGCATAGTTTAAAGAATAAAACCCATGGTTCAGGTGGTTCTTCCTTCATTACCATTTATTATGCAGTTACTTGAGCCTCACACTGAGACTCTGAAGTTACCACCCTGCTCCCAGAGATGAGTGGGGTGAGAATCGTCGGATCTGTAGATGGCAGGTGATGGAGGAGCCAGAGGGGATTAGTGGGGTGAATGGCAACAGCAGAGTGGGCTCAGTTCTGCACTGCATGTGGAAACCCCAGCTCACAAGGGCTTCTGTGCGTGCTCAGAACCCACACACAGGACAACGTGTTTGGGGCCTGTGTATGATTACATGTCTACCAGGTATTGAAGGCCTTTTGTGACCTGCCCAAGTTTGTTCACTTCTTCAGGAAATGTTTATTAAGTATGGTAGAGAGGACGGTAGGGCTGTTGTCCCACCTCTCCTAGGGCTCCCGGGAGCTTATGTGGAAGTGCTGTGCTTGTCTGGCAGCAGTGCTCCTCCCAGGCGTGGAGGGCCAGGAGTATGAGTCGGGCTTTGGGCACAGCTGCGCTGCTCTGGACCAGGCCAGGAGCATTGCCACAGGGCCGAGCAACTGGAGGTCAGCCGGTGTTGGCTTTCAGCTGCTCACGGGCCCAGGCCTGCCTTCTGAGATCTGCTGAACTTGGACACATGGTGTTTCCTGAATGAGCAATAGAATTAATAAGTAGATTCAGATTAACATTTTTTTGATTGCTGTTAATTTTTTGACATACATCATTTTTTTGTGCCACAAGGCAAATTAAGTTTACAAGGCCTAAAGATCAGTGATATGATTTGATCTGTTTCCCCCAAATTTCCCGGCTTGTTGCAGGTCTTGCCTGGGACTTGCTTGTAGCTAAGCATTTACATTGGTCCCTCACTTATTACAGAGATTACGTTCCAGACACCCCTGCGATAACTGAAAACCAGCGAAGTAGTGACTTTGTATTTAGTTTAGTATTTATATATATTTTGAGGCTTTATAAACCATTTCCACACTCTTATAAACCTTTCCTATACTTTACAAAACACTTCTAATATTCTTAATCATTTTCTGAACTCGTAAACCTATGCAGTTTTAACAACATACGTGTACTATACGGTACTGCCAAATCCCATGATATAATGAAAAATCCGTGATAAATAATTTAGATGAGTATGTTCTGAAAACCTGCCAAACAGCGAGTCTGTAAAAGTTGAACCACAAAATAGCGAAGACTACTGTGCACATGGAAATCCCAGCCCACAAAGGCTCCTGTTGTGCCTCAGGGCCGGCACATGGGATGGCGTGCTCCAGGGGCTTGGGTTTTAGGGGTGGACGCGTCCAGCTTGCTGTTGAAGGCCCTTTGTTTATGAACTTATTCAGGAAATACTTACTGAATAGCTGCTATATGCTGCAGTGGGCAAGATTCCTAGGGATACAGGGGGGACTGAAAAGAAGGGGAGCAGTGGGAGCTCCCAGCTGTGGGAGTAGTGCTCAGATAGAGAGCTCCGTCTTGGAAAGTGTCCCTGAGATGAAACTTGAGTCATAGTTGGAATGAGCAGCTGGGTAGATGAAGTCTTCAAGGAGCAAGCAATGTCTGAGGAAACATGAGAAGATTGCGATGCTGGCGCTTTGGTCGTTACCCTCAGATTAAATAAGTGAGTGTCACTGCCAAGGAGCTTTGCTATTCTGTTGTTATTCAGACCAGTGGAAAGCATGGGAGATCGGCTTGTGTGGAGCTTGCGAGATGAGTTAGGAAGCCAGCTGGGGTGGAGTGAGAGCTGAGGGGTGGAGTCGGTGGGTGGGTGGCCAGAGAGGACCTTTAGGAAGCGGAATCAGCAGCTCTCGGTGGATGGGGGGTTAAGATGAGGAGCTCGGCTTAAGAATGAGTCACAGTAACTCTACCTCCTCAGCTTCCTCTCTATCACCTCTTTGTCCTAAATGCAGCTCAGAGATGCTCCAGCTTTTTTTTTTGTTGCTGCTGCTGCAACTTTGCCCTGCAGATCACTTCTTTGTGTCCACTCGTGCAGCCCAGCCCAGCCCAGGCCAGCCCAGGGCGGCCTCATCACTGACTTACACAGCCCCTATTCCTGTCAGCCTCCTCAAGCCTTCTCTGGTATGCAGTGACAACCCCAGAGCCCTTTGCAGTTTGTAAAGCACTGCACTTCTATTTGTATGGCATCATCGTTCTGGGAACCAGACAAGTGCCAAGGACTCCCTCACTGTATAGGGGGACATAGGCCTGGGGGAGGGGAGAGCCACGAGTCCTGGCCAGAGGTGTTGAAACTATGTTTTACTCTCTCTTTTTTGATTTTCAGTTTATGATCTGTTTAATCTTATAATGAAAAACAAAATTATAAGAAAGAAGAAGCCAAAATACGCACTTATCAATAAGCGGAGGCAAGAGAAAGCACTGTAAAATTTGCACTTTCTTTCTTTAAAACCCAAATACTGGGATATCATTAAAGACTAACCGATGGCTTCAGCCATTCTTTGGATCTAATGCATAATTATAATAGTCATATTTATATCCATATAAAAATTCGAAAGGAAAATGTTACTCTTAAAATCATGTCAGCCAACACCTAGAACTGGTTATACAATATACATGACATTGTAATACCTTGTAACACAAGATTTCCCATGTGTTTGTGTGGTATCCACACAGTATCACTGTATGGTCATTTGGTAACAGTGTCTGCCCTGTAACTGCCAGGTGCACCTCTCCCTTTGCCCCTGAGGAGCCAGCATCTGTGACGTGTTTGTGGTTGGTTGTTGTTGTTGGAAAACATCTTTAATGTAATGCTGCCTGCTCCTGTTATCAGTGTTAGGATTTGTGGGGTGTGTGTGGATGTAGGGTTTGGAACGGGATCCTTCATAGGAGAAACCCAAACTTCTAGAACTACAGTTAGGTTGGAAAAAATTAGAGGAAATATTGAAGTAATGATTATAGTGTTTATAGAATGTTCTTTCTTTGTATTGAGTGGAAAGCTGGATTAGACCAATTTCTCCTTAGTTCTTAATAGTGTCTCTTGGCTCATATTCTCCAAGAAAAGAGAGGGTAAGGTGGACACAGTGGTGGATGCCTGGCATTCCGGCACTTGAGAGGCTGAGGCAGGAGGATTGTTGCAAGTTCGAGGCCAGCCTGGGGTACCCATTGAGTTCAGTGCCAGCCAATATTACATAGCAAGACCCTGTCTCAAAAAAACAAACCAATAGAAAGGCTAGAAGGTGGAACTACTAATGATTAAGATACACTCAGTCCCAAACTTAGTTCCTGTGCCTGGTACATGCTTTATGGCATTTGAACTTTACAATTAGATGAGACAGTCTATATTCCCATTTGCATGGAGAGAAAACTGAGGCCCAGAGGAGGTGAAGTTGCCCATGCTGGTAACTAAGATGAGACTGGTAAGTTTCTGAACCCCTATTCTGCCTTGCTGTGAAGCAAACATACTTGTTTTCTGTTATTATATTTATGTTATAATAAGGGTACATTAAAAACAAAAGCAGTCATATTGTTGGGAGTAAATTTTATCTCTGCAGATTTAAAACACAAGCAAAAATAATAATAGTAATAATTCCATTAGCAGAGGAAAACTGCACCATACTGCTGAGTATAAATTTTATTGCTACAGTAACTGAAAAATACAAAGATGATAAATGAAAAGTTGGAACATTTATTATTGAGAGTATATTTTATTGGTGTAACTAAAACACAAACAAACTGAGTAACACCAGTAGTTGTTAAAAATTGTAGTCAGCCTCTTGACAGGAGATGCGATTCAGCCTATAAAACACCATGGTCTGATCTGGCTGATAGGAATAGAGCTATGTTTTTACTGTAGGGGTGAGGGTGGAGGGGTGCGGGCAGAAGTCACAGGAGAACTGTTTCATGAGGGGGTCCATGAAGCCCCAGGTCTAAGACATTTGTGAGTGGGTAGCAAAAATGGAGGAGTAGGAAAATCCTATTATGTACAGCTCCAGCAGGAAGCGCGTCTGGCCTAGCCCTCTTTAGGCCGTCTGTGATGCCCCTTGAGGAGTGATTATGAGTCACTGTGAGTCTGCAACAGCACTGATCAGCAGGAGGAGGGAGGGGGGCCGAGGACACGTAATGGCATTAATTGGGAAGCGGATATGGTTCTGGCCAGGAGCTGGTGTATCTTCAGCTGAGACCCCTGCAGAGGGGTGGCAGGCAGCCTCTCGCAGCAGCTCTGTGGGGTTTGGGCCGCCTAGGCCTCAGCGGAGGACTGAGAGTGCAGAGCGCTCCAGTGCGGTAGGAAGAGGCACCCTGTGTGTTAGCACATTAATCCTAAGAGGTAATCATCTCATTTTTCATGTGAGGAAACTGAGGTATAACAGGTAATTTACCAAGGCTAAATAATTCCCCAGTCACACTAGGGATGAAACAAAGCCGGAATTTGCAAGCAGATTGCTCTACTGTCAGGCTTGCATGCTTGCTTAGCTTTGCTTTTTGCTGTGAGTTCCATTAGTGAACCTGGGCGGGCTGGCTGGCTTGCTTGCTTGCTTGCTTGCTTTCTTTCTTTCTTTCTTTCTTTCTTTCTTTCTTTCTTTCTTTCTTTCTTTCTTTCTTTCTTTCTTTCTTTCTTTCTTTCTTTCCTTCTCTCTGTCTATCTATCTATCTATCTATCTATCTATCTATCTATCTATCTATCTTTCTGAGACAGGGTCTTGCAATGCAGTTCAGGTTGGCCTTGACCAGGTCGATCTTGAGCTTGCAACAGTCCTCCTGCCTCAGGCTCCCGAGTACTGGAATATCAGGCGTGCACCACCACGCCCAGCTGAAACTGGGCCTTTTGCTAGCAATAGGAAAAAGGGATGTGAATAAAATCTTTGCCAGTGACTCCTGTTGGAGACCTGGATGGCAAATCATATGGCCCTCTTGGTTTTCCACCATTTTCAGTAAAAACTCCATGTGGCCTGGATATGTGAATGTCGCACAGCTCTCAGCTGGGGACATTTTATATACCTCTAAAGTAGGGCTCAGGAGGCTCACAGGGAAGAGATCCTTTTCTCTTGCAGCTTTTCTGAGGAGCTAGCTTTAGGTGGAGCCATTTCCTCTGTTATCCTGCCTTCTGGAAACCTGCTCTCATTTAGCAATCTGGTGTGCACTGCTTAGCGTGTGAGCCTTGCAGACTCACATCCGGCAGTGCTTACCTAGGCCATCAGGGAGTGTGGCACTGTGTCTGTGTTGGTGTGCTTTCCCTAGCACAGCCTGTTATGCACGGGGAATATTCCAGGTGTGGCAGCAGCGTGCTCTGTACATTTTATGTTACAGTAGCGGAACGTCGGGTGCTTGCATAATCTCCCTCCTCCATGCCCGGAGTGGTAGCTTGTGCTCAGATTGATTGTGCTGTTGTTACAATGCTTTGCCCTCCAGTCGGTACTAGTTAGACCATACAAATTCTTTTTTTTTTTTTTTTTTAAATTTAATATTTTTTAGAGCATACAAATTCTTAATCCTGTAAATTTATTTTGTTGTATATTGTTCCTTTGTACATCATCTTATCAAACCACTTCACCTACCCCACTGGTGCAAGCGCGGGCAATTTGGTTGTAAGTAAATGTGTTTGCCCTGTGACCCAGTGATGCCTATGCTAGGAGTTTATCCTAAGGAAGTCACTGGGTAGAAGACATGCAAGGATGCTTTTGTCACAGCACTGCTTATGGAATTAAATGGTGACACTAATGTCTGTTGAATGCTTACTTTGTATAAGTCACTGTTCTCAGATATTTATGAGTTTTATCACATAAGTATGTTAAATCAGAAACAATTTAAAATATCGGGAATTGATTGGATAAATCAGTATATTTCATATAGTGAATTCATATGTGGCCTTTGAAATAATATTATGGGTTTATATTTATTGACACAAAAGGATGCTTAATAGTAATAAGTAATAAAGTCAGTTTGCTGACGTATTAAATGGTTTTAACTTTGAGGAAAATGTCTGAAAGGCTATATACTAAAATATTGACTTGGTTTCCTGAGTGACAAGATTATGCGTGATTTTTATCTTTTTAGTTATCTATGTTTTCAATTATAAATATTCACTTTAAAAAGGTTTCAGCCAGGCATGGTGGTGCATGCCTGTAATCCCAGCACTTGGGAGGCTGAGGCAGGAGGATCGGTGTGAGTTTGAGACCAGCCTGGGCTTCAAAAGTGAACTCAAGGCCAGCCTGAACTATATAATGAGACCCTGTTTTAAAAAGACAAACAAAAACAAAAACAAAAACAAAAACAAAACCACAACAACAACAAAAAACCTTTTAGGGGCTGAGGAGCTAACTCCATGGCATAAGTGCCTGCCAGGCAAGTGCAAAGTTGTGAGTTTGAACCCTAGTCCTGCAAAAAAAAAAAGTTTGGTTCAGGAAAGTGGGAGAAATGACTAAAAATATCCTCTGTTGAGCATGTGGTGGTCTGGCAGTGACGTCTGCCACCTCGCTGGCTGCGAGGGTTGATCTGGCCAATGCGGCTGGCCGGGCGGGTATCCACTTCCTCCTTCACTACTCCATGCGTGTCTCCCTGGAGCTGCAGGCTCCATTACAGAGGACGCCCACCCTGACAAGGAGCAGTGCTTCCCCGTCAAGGGCATATGAGTGGCTGCACTCCCCTGCTAGAACCTCGAAGCAATCTCAAGATACGAATGTTCCCTGTGTCTTTGGGCTTGTGAGACTGTAACCATCCTGTCTTTTGCCCTTTACCTCTTTCTGCAGCAAAGCAGTTGAGAGCTTAGCTGAAGGGGGCGGCTCTGAAATTCAGCGGGTGAAAGAAGACGCGCGGAAGAAGGTGCAGCAGGTGGAAGATCGCCTGACTGAAAGGATACTCCTCCTGGAAGGGGCAAGTGTGGCAGGCCGAGGGCCCTGGATTAATAAGTGGATACACAGTCTAGTTCTTTCATAAACTGTTTCAGCAAAAACACCAGCCCCCTCAGCATCTCCTGGGCAGCATCTCCCACCATAATTTGAGCACCTCACATACGTGATTTGTAACCCTTGCTCATGCCCTGCAGACTGTCCACTGTTGTCTTCATTCCCATTCGAGGGCACTGAGGCACAGGGAGAAGTACTGACTGACGGGCCCCGTGACCTCGGGTTTAAGGCTGTGACTCTTTCTGCAACACTGCATGCAATTGAGTTTGGTTCCTTTGCTGCAAAGACAAGGAAGCAGAGGTCTAGAGCAAAGGGAGGGCTTCACCTGCTGTTGCCCAGCCGTGGAGCCTACCTCTCCATTGGATTTGGGAGCATTAATTAGAACCCGGATGTTTTTTGATTAAGAGTACTCAACCTATACCAATTGTTTAATTTTTGGTCTTCCAAGTTGTTTCATCTCAATTTTTCTATTTGAGACTCTTGTTCTTTTTAGTATATACAAAGAACAATGGCACCAAAATGCACTTAGGGAAGTAAAAGGCAGATCCAGGGTTTTTTGGCCTACACTTGGGCTCTCATGAAGTACGTGTCAGTCCTTGTCTGCTCCCCTCAGGCACAGTTTGCTGTTAGGACCAAAGCACGGTGGAGGAAATAGAGGTTCAGAAAGAGATGGAAAACTATATCAGTCTTAAGTGACAGAACTAGAACCCAAGGTGGCCTCTTCTGGAGTTTAGTCGATTGCGATGCTGTCCAGAGCTATAAGCTGTGGAGCCAGTCACCAGATTTTGTCAGGAAATGCTTGCTGACACTTCAGGGTACCTAGCCTGTGCTCTGTCACCTGCTGTCTGTGCCACTTTGGGTGAGGTGCTTGCCTTCCCTGAGCCTCTGTCTCTCCACTGTGACACGAGGACTTATATCTGCTCTGCGGTTGTCACTGCACTAGTGAGAGTGGTTCTCAGAGCCTGGCATGGGCTCACACAGGCAGGGGCCCTCCCGGCCTTTAGGTCTGCAGATTCAATCAGCCCCTTCTGTTAACTGATAAAATAAATACTGCCATCAGCTCTTTCTTTCTTTCTTTCTTTCTTTGTTCCTTCCTTCCTTCCTTCCTTCCTTCCTTCCTTCCTTCCTTTCTTTTTTTAACTTTTTAAAAATCTTTTATTTATTTGGTACAGGGTTTCGCTGTACAGCTCATACTTGTAGTGGTCCTCCTATCTCAGCCTCTCCAGGGCTGGGACTGTAAGCATCCACCACCATACCTGGTTTCAGTGCCAGTGTGGCATGTGGTACCGGGGATTAAACCTGGGTCCTTGTGCTTGCTAGGCAGGTTCTTAGACCACTAAGTTATCTCCCTGACCCCTCTTTTTCAGCCCAGGCTGTTTTTTTTTTTTTTTTGGCGGGACCAGGGTTTGAACTCACAACCTTGTACTTGTCAGGCAGGCAGTTGTGCTATGGAGCTATTTCCCCGGCCCCTTCACCCCTCTTTTTTAAAAACATGATAGACCACTATGTGGCCTAGCCTTGTGCTGTAGGATGCAGTTCTTTTCCTTTTTCTTGTTCAAACTTGCCCTGCAGAGCCTGTTTTTTTTTTTCCTACTTTTAATAAAATTTTGTTGCCATTAAAAGCAAAACAAAACAAGACGAAACAGGCACAGAATGGCTAAGTCCCTTGATCAAGGGCCTATGGGCAGTAAATGTCAGGTGGCCTGGCTGCTGACTTGCATTCTACACTGCGATGTCATCTTAGTATATAATGATTTAGGGTTGGGTGAGGATTGAACCTGATATAAAGGCTTCTTATTCAGAACTTGGCATTTAGTAGGCACTCAGTAAATAACAGACTTTGTTGTTTGCTCTCTTGGAGTGTGGGAGATGTGTCTTCCCAGTTTTGACCTGGATTGACAGATCAGCCTCTGGGTGAGCTTGCCGAGGAGGTACTGTGCAGGGAAAGCGAGGTGAGAAGGGAGCCAGTGGTTTGGAGCTTCGTGTGATGTAACAGGTTTTTGACAGTGCCTCACAGAAGTCCTGTGGTGGAAAAGTGGCCGTCCCTGCTGTGTAGCGTGGGCGCCGAGCCTCAGGGGTGTCGTCTATGAGAAGTGGAGCTGCCGTTTGGGCCCACAGTGATTTGGCTTTACTTCCATGATGCAGTCCCAGACAGCACGCCTGAGTGCTGGGGATTTCGGGCCCCTGCATAAGCACTGAGTTCTTTTCTCCAAGCAGTGATGTTGCCTGTGTGGTGTAGGTAATTTTCTTGGTGGCTGAGCTCTCAGGAAGAACATAGAATTTTTTGCCACCTAAATCTCCTTGGAGATACGAAAATGTACTTTAGAATTGTGTAGTCATTATCTTAAAAAGAAATAGGGGAGCGGTGGGGTGTGGGATGAATGTGTATGGAGATTAAGGCGACTCTTTGGAATTTATGTATGTTTAATATTGAGAAGTGCATTTTCTCCTTGTTCTCACTGAAGCCGTAAATATTGATCTGATTTTTCAAAACCAAAAGTACAGTTTTTGTAGAGTTGAGTCTTTTCCATTGGAAACACCTATTACTCTTCAGGATACAAGAGGGAAAAATGGCTGGCAAATGTATTTATTACTGATTCTTTCCATGTATAGTGCAATTCAGGGAGGGGAAATGTGCTGGAGAAAAAGTCATAAATATTTATATTTTAATCCAATTTCCTTTCAAAATGTTCCCAATTGTATTGAAAAATTGCATCAAATGCATTTAATTTAACTCTAGGATGTGAAAGCTGCTCAAGCAGAACTGGAGAAGGCCTTTGCGGGGACAGAAACAGAGAAGGCGCTGCGGCTGAGCCTGGAAGGCAAGCTTGCAGAAATGCAGAAGATGCACGCAGGCGAGCTGGATGTGGCTCTGCTCCTGAAGGAGAAAGACAGGTCTGGCTCTGATCCCCGGGAAGCCCGAGCGTCTCGCTATGAATGTTCCCTTTCCTTCCCTCCTCTCCCTGTTCTACACGGAGCTTGAGTGACCTACTGGAACGTAGCCAGCAAAGTGAGGTGGAAAGGAATCAGCTGGTCTGATGAGGACAGAGGCAGAACTAATAGATAGAAATTCATACTGAGAGGTTCCACTTAGATGTAACATCTTGCATTCAGTTTTGACTGTAAGCCTCCTGGTAGCCAAGGGGAAGAAGGAAGAACAATTTTGGTGGGCACTAGATTTACATTACTCATGACGCAAGACAAGCCAGTAAATCAGAAGAAGCCCAGTTTTACTTGGCACTATCTGAGGGAGGTTTCTCTGTGGTTCTTTACAAAAATAAATATGAGTGAATTTTGTTTGACCTGTTTTCCTTTACATTTATTTTGGTGGTGGGGTTAGGGGTTGAACCCAGGCCTTACGAATCCTAGGCAAGTACTCCTCTCTACTTAGGTACATCCTGGCCCCTCCTTACATCTTTGAATGCTGACCAGAGGTTCAGATTATTACATTGCAGAGGCCCCCAAACAAAACAGTGTGAATCAAATATAGAATTCTTTGATGTTGCAGAATAAAATGTATGCGGTTTAGTTCAGAGAAATGGTTGGCGACTTGGGCCTAGCGGCGTCTTCGGGGGCATCATATTCTACAGCCGTACTTTTGACAGCAATTTGTTATGAGAGATGAGATTTCGTCCTTTTTGTGACTCTCGCATTTTGGTGTTCTTGCTCTGTTTTGCGGTCACTAAGTTGAAGACTGAGTTAATTAAATATAAGTGCCTACCTGGCGACCTAGCTATTGAAGAGCCAGACGTGTGTGGAATTTGATGGAAGTTGTTCCCGAATGGGTGTTTACTCCAGAGATTCTGACCCAGGTTCCTGTCCTTGGCCCCTCGGTGTCCCCTGCAGTCATGCTTCCCTCACAGTGTTTGGGCTCTTGCCTGCGGACGCTGTTTGCTTTGATGTCTTTCTCAGTGCCACTTTTTTTTTTTTTAAAGGTTTGATTCTGCTTTTGTTTTTGTTTTTAGGTTGGAAAGTCAGACCAACAGCTCTTTTAGGATTATCTGTGAATAACAGCGAACAGGCCCTGTGGGAAAGCCTGAGGTCTCCACGTGTATTTAAGCGTCCTAGCTTCAGCCTTCAGAGAAGTCAGTGTTCACCGGGTGTGCTGCAGCCTGTTTTAGCTTTGATCCAGAAAATAGAAGCTTTGAGATGAGAGAAGGCTGTTTCTCCTCTGTGGTCCTTGGTGGAGTAAATGAGTATTACCTCAGTTTACTCATTTGACACCTGTGTTTTTCTTGGCCCTAGTGTAGAGAAGAGAAACCACTATGGAGGGTGCTCTGCTGAACCTTCTCCTCAGGGTGCTGACCTTTCTGGGCACCATCTGCAGAGCCAAGAGCCACTAGACACTGGGAAGTTCCACACAAATAACCTACTTTTGTTCCACCTGGTCAGCAGTGAAGCCCTTAGAAAGCTTAGGAACTCGTCGTCCTAGGGGAGCTATAGGTCCCCAGCAGGTGAACTAGGGGAGAGGGGGATGGAATAGAAGATAATGTGTGAGCAGCCATCACCGAGGAAAACAGCCAGAATTCCTAGAGCCCGTGAAAGAGGAGAGAAGAGCATGTGGAAGAGGTGTGCAGAGAAGTCCTGGAGAGAATTCATGGGAAAGGGCGGGGGAGGGGCCTGACAGATGTCTGGCAGGCGATTCTTTGGTTCTGTTGGATCCCTTTTTGTCCTTTATTCAACAGATACTTCCTGTGCATCTTGTATTGCACACAGCAGTGATGGTTTCTCTCTTTCATTGTGTAAATTTAAGTTTAGCATCTATTTAGATAGAAAGGATAGAAGACAGCAACAGAATAATAAGAGTGGATGGGAAGTGCTGGGCTAACATAATATTTATCAAATTCAGTTTAGAGGGGTTAGAAAGAGCTTCCTGAAGGAGTGCAGCTCCCTTCTGTGAGTTGCAACACCCCCAGTGGACGCCTGGCACCCAGTAGGACTGAACCTTGTGTACATTATTTTTTTTCCACCCATACCTTTGATAAAGTTTAATTTATAAAATAGATTAAGAACAATAGTAAGATAGAATAACCATGTGGTGATGCCCGCCTGTAATGCCAGCACTTAGGAGGCTGAAAACAGGAGAATCACTATGAGTCTGATCTACCTAGTGAGACCTTATAGACCCTGTAGACTCTGTACGATATATAAAAATATCACACCTCCCAAATTTAAAGACTCAATTCAGAAATGGGCATCTGAGGTGAATACATGTTTCTCAGATGAGGAAATACAAATAAATATATGAAAAAATGTTCAACGTCACTAGTCATTTGAGAGATATAAAACTAAAACAACACTTGAGATTCCATTTCACCTCAGAAAGAATGGGTATCAAGAAATTAGCTAAGAACAAATGCTGGTAGGGCTGTGGAGAAAAAGGAAACCTTGTCCGCTGTTGGTGGGACTGTAGACCCATGCAACCACTATGGAAATTAGTGTGGAGATTTCTCAAAAAACTTTGACCCAGCTATTTCCCTGGATATCTCCCCCTGCTGGGTATCTTCCCAGAAGAGCTGAAAACATCATATCACAGCGATATATGTGCACCTATGTTTATAATGGCAAGATTTGTAATAGCTAGAATTTGGAAATAACCCAAATGTCTATTGACTGAGGAATGGATAAAACAAAGTGGTTTTTTTTTTTTTTTTTTTTTTGTGTGTGTGTGTGTGTGTGTGTGTATTTGGTATGAGGTCTCACTAGGCAGCTTGGACTCATAGTGATCGTCCTGTTTTCAGCCACCTCAGCTCTGGGATTGCAGGTGTGTAGCACTACTCCCAGTCTTGGCAGCCAGCTCAGCATGCCTGGGGAGTGGGGCCAGCGTGGCATCCTGCACTGGGGATCGAGCCCCAGTCCCTGTGCTTGCCTAAGCAGGTACTTAGCCCACTGAGCTATCTTGCCCGCCCAAAATGTGGTGTTTTTATGCAATGGGGTATTATTCAGTTGTGAAGAAGGATAACCAGAAGACATTTCTAGGTAAATGGTAACACCCTAAGACCATACTCCTAAGTGAAATAAACCAGATGCACGTGTGTAAAAATCGTAATGTCTCCATTGTGTGAGAGGCTGGAAGAATAAACGTGATCCAAAATGTAAACAGATATTGGGAAATGGGAAGAAACTGTTCAAAAGGAAAGAGAAACTCTGATGGGAGATGGAGAAGAGAAAGAAGGAAAAAGCAAATATAAATATATATATGTGTATATTATATATACTTATATATATGATAACTAAGATTGTTATACTACTACTTTGCTTAGTTCATTAAAGCGAAAGGTTTGTGGGCCAGCCAGATAGCTCAGTGGACTAAAGCGCCTACTTAGAGTGCAGAGATCAGGGTTCGATCCCAGGCACCACATGCCATATACTAGCCCTGCCCCTGGGGAGCAGTGAGACAGAGCTTGAGACTGGACATTGTGGCATGGGTCTGTAATCCCAGTGCTTGGGAGGCTGAAAACAGGAGGATCACTGTGAGTCTGATCTGTGTAATGAGAACTTGTAGACCTTGTACTAAATACACTAAAAAAAAAAAAAAAAAAAAAAAAAAAAAAAAAAAAAAAAAAAAAAAAAAAAAAGAGAAAGGCTTGTGCTAATATTGTTTGGACAATTAAATGCCTGTATCTTATACTCTGAGTAATTTAAAGATAATAGCATGCAGTGTATTCACCACTGTTAGCTTCATTTGATCTTGTTTTGAGATTTTATTTTTCTCTTTAAAATAAATAAACTAGGCCTCCCACAAAAGAGATGTTTTTCTAGCCACCCCTGGGGGATGGATTGGTGTCGGGTCAGGGTGGGAGACTGATCTTAAGCTGACATGGACATTCAGATAGGAGACAGGAGGCGGTGGCTCCGGGCCTGTGGGGGTGGAACTAGAAGTGAAGGATGGGCAGAGAGGGAAGAGATGGGGTGGCCATGGCTGTGACCACTGCGGGCCGAGATGAGGCTGTAGTGAAGTCCCCTCTGCCAGGCCCAAGTGGGAGCCAGTGAGGGGTGGAAGTGCAGCTTGCTGGATTTGCAGGGAGGCACAAAGTCCTGTTTTGGGATGGAGGAGTGGGAAAATGATGCTTTCAGTTGGGTGGGGGGCGGCCTGTAAGATCTGAGAAGAGGGGGAAGAAGAGGAGGAGGAAGAGGAGAGGAGGAGGAGGAGGCAGAGGAAGTGGTAGTCAGGTGGCTGGGGCTGGAGTTGGGGAAGTACAGATTGCTTGCGTTAACAGCCACTGAGCGTGGCTTGTGCGTGTGTGTGGTTGTAGAGGTAGCCACAGTCCTGCTGCTGCGAAGCTGTCTGTGTGTCCTACGGGATGCTGTAACAGTGGCGAGTCCAGGGCTCTGTGCCTGGCTGTGGGGCAGAGCAAGCTCATCAGAGAAGTCGTGGTGTGGCCACACAGAGGGAACCATGCATGTGAGGTCCAGAGCTCGGCATACCTCCTTGTGAGGAGAGGAACGCTGTCCCCCTCCATGTGTGCTGTAGAAGCTGCACCTTTCGTCTTCTGGAGGAGGGAACATAGGTGGTATTTCCTGTGGTGGAGGTAGTGGGTTCTCCGTGGATGTGGGTGCTCAGGTCAGCTGTTGTTGGAGATTGTAGTGTCCCGTTGCTTCCCATAGGTCAGGCTACTCATTACAGAATGCTCGTTTGTCAGCCTTGAGAATGGGTCTATCTGAGGTATTAAAATGTCCGGCCATACTTACAGTCAGTAGCAGCCAGGTCCCAACTAGATCTGGCTTAGGGTATGACTGACTGTCTAATGAAATTCAGTGGGGCAAAGCTCACTGTATGCTGTCCCTGTAAAAGTGAAGTTAAAATTTTGAATACAGCCTACAATAAATGTCTGTTAAAACCTGACAGATGTGTCTGGGCAAGCCTGATAATGGGACATTTCTTCCTTTATGTAACCCATGCCTGTTTAACTGATGGCCTTGCAATGTAACTTGAGATGTTTAAACTTCCTTAGCGACCCATGATGTCACTAATCCTCCAATCCCAGTGTACATGTCTACCTTTGTACATCCCTGCTCGCCTTCCCTATAAAAATCCCCAAACCTGGCCAGGCAGGGATCCCAGTTAGGCCCACCAGTTTAAGCAATTGCCTCCTAAACTTTATCGATATCCTTTCTTCCTGTGTTCAGTGTGTTTTCTGCAACACCTAAAAGCTAGCCTGCTGCTTACAAAACTAAATCCAGTTAGAAGGGCAGCACATGTTGAAATGGGCTGCCTAGTGACATCCTGGTGAGATGGGGCTTGATCTGCCACACAGAGCGGGCACTGTTGGGCAGGGCAGACTGTTCAGTCTTCGGTCCCAGTTCCTTGTTTGGATGGGGTGTTGTTTTGGGCTCCCAATATCCTATTTTTAAGAAATATTTTATTTATTTATTTATTTGTTTGTTTGTTTGGTACAAGGTCGTACTATGCAGTTCAGACTCAGTGATCCTCTAGTCTCAGCCTTCCCAGCACTGGGGTTATGAGTGTGCACTACCATACTCAGTTTTGGTAGCCAGCGTGGGCTGCCCAGGTTTTTGGGGCTGGCACAACATGTGGTGCCAGGGATTGAACCTGGGTCCTTGTGCTTGCCAGGCAAGCGCTTAGACCACTGAGCTATCATTTCCCCACCTCTCCACTCTTTCTAAAGGAATATGTTTTAGCCACTTTATTTGTTTGGTCTGGCTTTTGAGGTAATCTGTATCTGCAGTGTTGAGGAGCCTTGCAAGTTATGTATGATCAGCAGAACTACTTCTTTGGGCTCCACAGTATTTTTAAGTTTGAATTTATTACAGTATTTGACACATCCCATTTCATGCACAGGTCTGGGTTTTCAGTTCACTTGGGGGCCTCTGCTCTGTATAGATGCACTGGTACCTCAGGAGCCCCAGGTCCCAGCAGGCCTGCCCCTGGCTTTTCAGTCCCTGTCTAGAACTTGCTTTGTGGCAACTAAAAAAATTTTTTTTTTCAGTTGCACATTATATATAATATAAGGCATCTATTTATAGTCTATATATAGTTAGCTAACTTTTTACCAATCTGATTTATAGTTATAATTTCAGAGCTGAACCCCTAGAGGGCAATGTTTCTCCTCCCTGCAGGTTTCAGGGAGCATTGCACAGGTGCTCAGCTCCCTGACCCCAAAGCACCATGAGGTGCTTCAGCTGCCTGCATCTCCCCCACCTTGTGAGCGCTTCCTGAGTGTAGCGCTGCTGGAATCCAAACCTCTGCTCTTTGTTCCATACTGAGTCACTTCTAGGTTTAGCTACAGAAAGGGTCCACTGACAAATGCTAATTGTTGAATGTTAAAAAAGTAATAATTATAGCGACTGTCATTTGTCAAATTCTGCCATATGCCAGGAACTGTGCAGGGTTGTTTAAAACAGCTTATCTCTACTTCATGTGAGCAAGTCATCCTATTGCAAGCTAAGGGAATGCAGGCACAGGAAGGTTGAACGGTTTGCTATGGGCAGGGAACAGTTTATTTGAAGGATTCTCTGGCTCAGAGAAGGACATGTTCGGCTCCCCACAGTGTGCTGGGCAGAGCTTTCTTGAGGAAAAGATGTTTAACTACCTCAGTGGGAAGAACGGGTGTTTATCTGGTGGAGGTGGGTAGACTTGGGGCAGGCCTTCCAGACAGAGGGCAGAGCATGCAGAGGGAGAGGAGCAAAAGAGTTGGGCTTTGGGGAGAGCTGGTTGAGACTGCTGCAGCCTTAAAAATTAGGACCTTGAATGCGTTGCCCAGAACCTTGGCCTTTAACTCAAAAGTTCAATGTGTTTTTAAGCTTTGTGGTGAGAAGCTGTAGAGAGGCTTCCTTGTTTGTCCCACACTCACTAGAAGTGCTCTCAAGGGGTTGTGTTTGCTTAGGCATCAATGGAAGATTTCTTTCAGAGAGAGGATTTCTTAAGAAAAAAAAAATGAGTTACCGTTGCTGTTGGTGTGGCAGTTGAATGTCTGTGAGCAGAGGTGTGACATGGCCAGACCGGAGTCTGGCAGCCCCGAGTTGGGTCAGCAGGGGCCAGGCTGGAGGCAAGGGACCTGCACACAGATTCTTCCTGGCCCTCCATCCCTGACCTGCAAACTATGGTTCTGTTTGTGTGCAGTCTCTGGGTATGTGTTCTTTGAAGAAGTCTGGTTCCATTTGCTACCCACTTCTGCTCCACTGAGCTAAGAGAACAGCTTAGAATTAATATTTAAATTTTGTTCTCTTTTAGACTGATTGAGGAGTTGAAGCTGTCTTTGAAGAGCAAAGAAGCTTTAATTCAGTGCCTTAAAGAGCAGAAATCTCAGATGGCATCTCCTGATGAAAATGTGTCATCTGGAGAGCTCCGAGGACTTTCTGCTGCTCAGAGGGAAGAAAAAGAGAAAGAGGCTGAGGTGAGGCTCTGGGGTGTGAGGGGGGCTGCAGCAGATCAGACTCCTGTGGGAGAGGGACTCCATGCAGCCCACGATGTGCGCACAGCTGGCTTCCACATTAGGTTCCCTGTCAGCAAGGGAGCAGCAGAAGCACTTCTGCCAGTGGCCTTGGTGGGTCCCCCCACCTCCTGTTCCTGTGAAGAGTTGGTTAGAAACTGCCCTGCCCTTGCTCACCTTGTTCCGCCCTGTGCTTCTGTGTTGCTGCCCGGGGACTTGACTTTTATCCTGTGGGCTTTCTTGGGATGAGATTGCAGTGCGCTGCACACATCCGTTTCCCCTGTGTGGTCAGGGTCAGGCTGGAGGCTGACAGCAGCTGGAATCGTCAGAGGCAACGAGAGCAGCAAACTAAGCAGGCTGGCCAGGTGACAGGCAGGGGGTTCTGTGGCTTGCTCATCCTGCAGCCATCAGGAAGTAGACTTTAGAATTAGGCTCAGAGAGGTTGTTGTGATTTTCCAGGCTCCAAGAAGGGGGTTACTAGAGCTGACCCCAAAGCATGCTGGATTCCCCTCCTGCGGCGGCCTTGTGGCCAGCGCTTTGGGTAGGGTGGCAAGGTTGGGAAGCATGGGTAGTTCTGTGGTCAGACCCAGTGTGCTCACTGCATGTGCTCCCCGCCCTGGGCCTGTTCTGGGTGTGCGGGAGAGGTCCAGGTTGCGTTATGGAAGAGCTCAGTTCTTTTTTTTTTTTTTTTTTTAAATCTGGAATTGGCTGCTGCTTTCCATCCCTCTCTTTAAGCCTCTTCCTGTTCCCTGGGGCCTGTCCTCCAGGACGCCCATTTCACACACTTTTCAACATGGTGTGCTGTTGGTGGGCCGGGGAATCCACCAGTGTGGATGCTTGTCTTCACATTTTTCTTTCACTCAGATCAGGTAGGTGGTGGGTGCGGCAGAAGGAGGATGGGCCCTTGTTTTAATGAGGCCTGCCCCAGCGGGAGAAAGTTTGGGAATGAAGTTTTCAGTCTAATTGCTCTAGGGTAGCTATGGGGTTGGGGTGGCGTTCTTTCTGGTCACCAACGAATGACTTTTTCTAGGCTGCCCAAGTGGAACATGAGAAGGAGAGAAGAAAGCTTGAAGAGAAGATCCAGGTATGCTGATAGATCTAAAAACTATCACAGATTTATCCTAGTCTTAGCTCTTTCTTCTGTGTGCAGTAGACAGTCATGTGTGGTGGCGACTGCCATTTATTGAATGCTACAGTGAGCCGCCTCATGGCTTGGTAGAGGAAGCTTCTCAATCCTTGTATACATCTAGGACGAAGGCATTGCTTATCACAGGTGTGGGCCTGAAGCTCAGAAAGGTGAAGTTACTTGCACAAGAGTGTATGGTTGGGGTGCAGACCTGCCTGTCCACCTCCAGGCCAGTGCTGCCTGGGCCCTGTCAACAACGTGGCATTTGTGCGGTACCTGCCCGCTTCGAGCGCACTCCCGCCTGTTACCTCACTTCATCCTCACGGCAGCCCAGGAGGGAGGTGGCAGTGATTTATCTTTAGAAAGGAACTTAGACTATAAATGTATAGTTCAGTCTCCATCCAGCCAAATTCTCTGCTAGTTTTTGTAGCATTAAGGAATGAAATTAATGAGCTGTTATTCCCTCCCCCATGTAACCCAAAGCTCTGATGGGACTGCATTGAAATTTTAGAAGGCATTGGCGCCTTCCCACAGGAGAAGCTGTCGCTGCCTCAGCTGATCTCACCCTTTCCCTTTGCCCAGCCTGGTCGCCATGAGCGGTAACACAGTAACTCAGAGCTGATGCCGCTATGTTCAGCCCCACTTGGAGACATTAATCACAGGTTGACAGGAATGAGATAGAATAACTGCATCTGAGCGTGCTCTTAAAGATATATTTACAGTGCATTTGGGTTGGAACGCATCAACTTCGTGAATCTTTTTCTAATCTAATTTAGGCACTTGAGGAGGACCTGAGAGAGAAAGAAAGAGAAATTGCTACAGAGAAGAAAAATAGCTTAAAGAGGGATAAAGCCATTCAGGGCCTAACCATGGCATTAAAGTCAAAGGAAAAAGAGGTATGTGTGATACACTTGAAGTGCGATTTTTCTTTATTAGTTTCTGTGACTGGCCTGTCTTATCCTGAATTTCTAGCTTTAGATAAAAAAGTTCATAAGAGAGCTGAGATTGTACAGAAAGTGGGGGAAGGTTCCTTTAGCCAGCCAGAAATCCTTTTTGAGTGTCTAATCCAGTGCTGTCCAATAAAAGTATCCTATAAGTTAATCATATAATTTTAAATTTTCTAGTGACCAGTTAAATGAAGATACAAGTAAAATTAATTTTAATAATATATACCTTTCAGGCATTAGCATTTCAACACGTAATCAATACAATGAAAGCAACAGTGAATTATTTAGTATTAGTTTTTTCTAGTACTAAAAGGTTTTAGGTCTAAGTGCATCTCAGTTCAGACCACGTATGGAACAATACAGATATGTTCTTTTGAAGGATATCAGAAAATTGAGATAAAGGACTTTGGGGAGGCATGGCTGTGACTATGAGCCAGTTAGAGAGCCATCTGGCTTGCTGCCGTTGGGGCCCAAGGTGGTAGCTGATGGCTGTTTTCTTGTCATGAGTTAGTAGAGCAGTCCGTTATGTTCTGTAGCTGCGCTGGGCCCTGCACCGAGAGGCTATGCAGCTCTGCTTCCCAGTGGAGAGGAAAGAGCGCGGGAAGTCCAGGGGGTGTGGAGGCAGAGGGAAGGGACCTGTCCCACTTGGGGTGTGGATGTGGGCAGCAGGGGTGTGCTCGGGAGAGGATGTCTGAGCTGAGTCTTGGAAGGATGGTGAGCTATTAGCTGGGAAGGAGGCAGAGATAGGGAGGTGTTTTGGAGAGGAGGAGGACAGTGGCCAGGCCTTTGGCCAGGAGGAGCCTGATGTGTGATGTGCCCGGCATTGCACATGGCTCAAGGTTGCCAGAGGACAGAGTAGATGGGAGGAGAAGCCGGCCTGCTGCGAGGGGACAGCCAGCATGGGACTAGCCCTCCTTCACCGGCTGGGTGGCACGCCATTCAGCAGGGGCTGTGGGAACTTATTTTCACTTGGGAAAGATCTCAGGCCAGATTCAGAGAGCGGATTACAGAAGAGAGAGAGAATAGAGGCAGGGAGACCAGAGCCTAGGTGAGCGCCAAGAACCTTAATGAGGGCAGTGGTCAGGGGAAGTGGAAGGGAGGTGGAGGGGTGCAGTCAAGAAGTAGAACTAGAAATAGTTAGAAAGTGGTATTCCCACTGAGAACAGTCTGATGGTTAGAGGTAGCACTAGAGCAGGAAGGGTCAAGGGTGACTCCAGGTGTCTGACTGGAGACCTGGGGGGTGGCACCTATTCAGTTCAGAGTGTAGAAAATGGAGGTTGAGTGCAAGAGGGAGGCAGCGGCGCAGATGCTGACTCTTGAGAGGGTGCTAACTTGGAGGAGCCTGAGCAGTTGTTCAGGAGGCAGAGGCCGTGCGCATCTGGAGTCTGGGGAGAACTCCGCTCAGTCACTTCTCATGCGTGGGAGTTAAGTTCTGAGGGCTGAAGCTAAGGAGGGAACAGAATGGGAAAGAAAGAGGCTGTGGGTTAGGGCTGCAGGAGGATGGGGGCAGGAGAGTTTCAGGGGATTGGCCTGCATGCACACACAGGTGGGGCAGCTGTGGTCACAGAAGTAGGAAATGAAGCAGGAAACAGGTGCGGAAGAAGAGAAGGGAGTGTCGGCATTTGAAAACCACCAGTGTGGCCCCTAGTGATAGAAGTTACAATCCTACATGGGGTGGTCAGGACCTTGCTGAAGTTGGAGGCCTTCAGTGTGTCCTAATGCTATTGGTGGAGCAGTTCTGGGTGCTGACTGGGTCCAGGGTGAGCATGGTAGCTCATAGTTGACCATGGGGCTTGGGAAAGGGTATTAGAAGAGGGGGAGTTATGGGAGCAGCCCCCCTAGGTTGTTTGGTGTGTCACTTACAGGGTCAGTAATAATAGTAACACAGTGTGAGCCAGACAATTTTTTAGTACCAATATGCATTGCCTCATTTAACTGTAGTGAGTCTACAGTGGAACAAGCTGTAGAATCCTCACCTTGCAGTGGTATAAGTCCATTTTTTGTTACTATAATTAAATACCACAGGTAGGATACTTTATAAAGATAGGAGATTTATGTAGTTTATAGTTGGGAGACTAAGATTTCAGGATTCAGCAGCTACATACATAATGGCGGGTAGCTGGGTGTGTTTCACAGGGAGAGAGTGCATCCCCAAATAGGAAATCGGAGAGACTGGGCTCCTGCAGCTCCTCCCATGCGCATGCCCCCAGTTGACCTCCCACCTTTGTCACACTGAGGACTGCATTTCCAGTAGATGAACAGTAGGGAGTGCAAACCATGTCCATATTATAGCAGCAGTTGAGGAAATTGAGTCTCAGAGATGGTAGGTCACCCAGCGAGTAGGTGGCCAAACTAGAACTTTCTGGTCTTTTCTAAGGCAAAGGCATTGACCGTAAGCACCGCACAACCACTGTGCAGGAAAAGCATTTTGGCTAGGCAGAGAGGAATGTACAGTTGTACACATGGCTGCCATTCTTTATCTCCCTCAGGTTGGAGAACTTAATTGTGAGGTTAAAGAGCTCAGCACAGCCCTGGCTAAAGCTAAAGAGGCTCCGCAGAAAACACAAACCCCAGCATTCCACGTAAGTGTCCCTGTGGGCTGTCTTCTATGTCTCTGTCCCGTCTCTGCCTGCCTGCCTGTCTCTCTCTCGTGACCGAATCCACATCCTCACGTGTGCTAGGCAAGCTGTAGCGCTGCCCCTCTCTGGGCTGTGCCCCCAGCCCTCATCTTCAGCTCTTCCATCCTCAGTCCTGGTGAAGTCAGGAGTTAGCAGCTGAAGGGAATCTGGATGCTTTTAAGAGGGAGCACTACGGGAGGTCCTTACTGATAGAATTAACTCTAACGGCAGTTTTGCACCAGCTTGGGAGGTCCCCAGCACCCTCCTCAATATGCAAATGATGACAACTGGCCCTATAGCTGGAGTGCTGAGTTCACTTTGTGCCAAGTAGATCATGCAGGATGTGAGGACTGTCTCATTTAATCTTCACAGCCCAGTGGGAAGGTTTATTATCATGCCTCGTATGTTTGTGAGATTTTTGAGTCTCAGCGAGGGTGTGCAGCTCACTCACCATTGCACAGCTAGCCAGTGGTGGGCCAGGACTTAAATGCAGTTATTGTGAAGAGCAGCAGCAGGCATTTATTGAGCACATGCTTTGTGCTAATCCCTGCTAGGGGCTCTCTGCAGATATCTGGGATGAACAGCGCCGCAGTGAGGTAGGCACTGTTAATACTCTCGTTTTACTGCTAAAGAAATCCAGGTTGAGAGGTTCAAGGAACTTGCTCAGGATCCCCTATCCTCTCACACCATAGGCTGTCACCTGTCTTCCCTACCTCCCTCAGCCAGCTGCTTCCATCCTGCTTCCTCCCAGGATTTGCTTTCCGGCTTTGTTGTTTTGCCTTTTTTCTACCTCTCATATTTTATTATAAGGACTCATCCTGGTCATCCCCTTGGTCTCCCTCTCTCTATTTTTAGTTTTGAGCTTTTGGTTATTTTAACATTTTCTTCCCATGTTTCCAGTTTCTTGGCACAGTTTATGCCCACTGCTAATAATTTCATGAATCAATAAAGTTCCGTCATCACACTAAGTCCATGCGGCCTGAAGCTCTCCTTCTACCTCCTGCACTGATATTGCTTTTGGTTGTAAAGAGAAGTTAGAAATTAAATCTAATTTAAGACTGTTTGAGCCTGAGATTCACATCCCAAGCCTTATCTTCTACAGAGCTTTGGTTCACACTAAGAATAATTGAAGTAATTTGGTTTGAATCATGTAGGCTAGAAGCATAGAGAAACCTGTTTTGGGAATCTCAGGCTTTGCCCTCTCCCACTGTTTTGACAGTAGCTGATGAAACGGAGCTGAGATTACATTACACACGGGTTTTTTGTTTTTTTTTTTCTTTTTCCTTGCCTAGGACATAATCAGGTTTTAAAAGCTGAATTCTTAGCAAAACTGTGTTTTCCATTTCTTAAGAATATGTATGTTGGTAATTGATAGCCAGGGACCAGACATCCTCAGAAGCATGGTGATATTTTACTTATTATGTTGGGCCTTGAAGGGAAGAAAGGAGTCTTACAAATTTAAATTTTACTCAGATTTATTACATATATACATTTATTAATAACCCTAGTCCCAGTCAAAAGACTTTAAGGAGGATATTTGAGGTCTCGTCATGCAGTGTCAGCAGGCTTTCGTGTCCTGCAGCCCACAGAGATCGGGAAGCGTTGTGTGCATTGGGTTGGCTGTGCAGAGAACACTGCTGCATCTCTACCCAGCCGAGCCGGTGAATGTCAGACCACTCGCAGCAGAGCTTGAATTCAAGTCTGTCTCCAAAGTCTGTGTCTACTCTGTTAGCCAGGTTGTGTGAGTAAGGGTGTGCCGCCCATCGATGCTGGCCTTGGCTTTACCTAACGTTCTTGCCATGGTAGTATATGCAGTTCTGCTTGGTCTTCCTTATTTGTATTATGAGATACCTGCTGACTCACCTATAGCAGACTTCTTTCTGCATAGTCTGCACTCATTTCCGTGACATTGTCTCCCAAGTCACACAGCAGGAACTGGTCTTGAGCTAAATCTGTCCGTATTAAACTCGTGTCCCTAATCAGTGGGAAAAAATGATTTGTTTAATGTTATATTTGGCCTTGTTTCTTATCATATCTAATTGACTGAGTATTTGCCATTGGGATGTCATTAAGAAAGAGGAAAAAAGCCTTCCAGAAAAGTTTTTCAAAGGGCCATTTAAAGAACATTTAATATTCAAAGGTTTTTGTGTTAATAAAATGAATGAAATTTGCGCATTTGAATTTTTGAGCTGAACTTTTTTTTTCTTTTTTTCTGTTTTGAAACAGCATTTCTATGTAGTTCAGCCTGGCCTTGAGCTCACTTTGTAGCCCAGGCTGATTTTGAACTCAGTGATCTTCCTGCCTCAGCCTCTTGAATGCAGGGATTACAGGTGTGTGCCACCCTGCCTAGCTTTTTTTTTTTTTTTTCTTCCAGAGGCAGGATCTTACTAGGTAGTCCAGGCTGGTGTTGAACTCTCTGTGTAGCTCAGATTGGCCTTGAAGTCCTCATCCTCTTTATAGGTCTGTTCCAGTTCACCCCAGCTGAGTTTGGATTTTTAGAAAGAGGCTTTGTCCTCACATTGTTTATGTGATAATCCTGAAGAACTTTCATCACCTGGCTGTAACTGCTCATGACATTTGACAAGCTCCTAGCTGATACCCCTGTCCCTGGTCCTTCCCACTGCCGTTCAGTGGCCTTGCTTGTATTCCCTCCAGTTTGTTGGTATTAACTGAGATCACCACTTGTGAGGGTGAGCAGGCCCTGCTGTGGGAAGACTCAGCTTCTCTTGTTTGAAGCCCAGGATTCTCACATGTGGGCCAATGACAGCTTGTGCACTGGGCAGTTTTGAAGCCTCAGTTGCTTAAATGAGCACAGTCGTGTGCACTTTTATACTTGGTGTGAGAAATAGAGGTATCATGCGTGGAATGTGCTCACACTTGGTTGAACTCCTTTTATAAAATCAATGCTTAATAAAAGGAAGCTATGAATATTGTGCAAGATGATTTTCCAATTGTTGTTTACTTTCTTTTATTGAGTTTATTTAAATATTGTCACAAATATTTAAAAAAAATGCTTGACTTGTGACCTAGACTTTCTACTTCTTTTGATTTATTTTGATTCCAAAGGAAATTATAAAAATTTTCATAGGGCTGGGGAGATAGCTCAGTGGTCTAAGGGCCTGCTTGGCAAACTCAAGTTCCTGAGTTCAATCCCTGGTGCTGCATGCTGTGCCTGCCCCAGAACCTCAGGCGCACTGTGCTGGGCCCCCAACCAGGCGTGACAGTACATGCCTGTAATCCCAGTTATGGGAAGGCTGAGATGGGAGGATCACTACAAGGCCAACCTGCATAGTGAGACTCTGTATCAACAACAACAAAATTTAAAAAAAAAATTAAAGTTTTCATAAACTTACTTTGGAATTTGAATGAGGTTCATTCTTGCATCGTGTTTCTGTTTTGAGAGAGCAGCTGAGGTCACGGGGCGAGACGCCAGGGTGCTGGCGGCCCCAAACAGTGGAGCTCCCCTGCTCCCCAGTTTCTTGGTTGTAGTCTGTTGCAGAGCCGTTGGGTTGGCAATCTGAATGGCCAAGTGTAACTAGTAATGGGGGCTGGAAGGAATTTTCTAGGGAGAAACTGGGGCCCCTCTTCCAGCCTGAGTTGTCCCATTGACAATTCAAGTATCTCTTGTTTTTAAATTAATGTTAGGCCTCAGCCTGATTGAAAATTTTTTCTTAATAAAAACTGTATTTTCCTCTGCTTCACCATTTTCCTCCAGAAAATTAGAAAGAAGAAAAAAGAAAGGCAAATCTAGACAAATATTAACATTTTGATGTTTTTCCTTCTAGACTTCTCCTATGCATAGATTTTTTTCTTAATGATTATATAACATAATATAATGTCACATGCTACTTATTCTTTGTAGCTACCTTTTCTTGTGTGTCTTCTTTATGTAGTTTTATATGATCACGCATTTAGATTGTTTCTTATTGTTCATTACCATAAGCAGTTCTAGGGTGAATGATGTGCCATACAAATCCCCAGGCCAACATTTTTGGTTGTGCTGAGACTGAATCTCAAGAATGGCATTCCGGAGACTAATGTGAGCACGTTTATTGTACTGTACACTTGGACTTGATGTACGTCATCCGTAGGTGGGCTTAAAGCCCTGCAAATGCCTCTCGGCACGTTCCCTGGGGCGTAGGTGCTCGGCCAGTTCTTAGAGAGTGACTATGAAGATTGCCTTTGTGTGATGCGCTTACCAGCCCACACATTCTCATTAGAAAAAGAGGTCTTACTTGATAATGGAGAACTCATTTTAATTTATTATTGATGATTTAGAACTTTTAATGTTTGTGGTGACATATGTGTTTTTTCAGGTGAACTATGCATTAATGAGATAAAGGCACTGTTGACACGGTTAGCCATTGGCCTTTGCTCAAGTTCTGGCCTTTGAACTGCTGTGCTGCCCACTCCTGTTGCCAGTTGAGTCTGACTTTGAGCATTGGAACACAGAAGAACACTGACAGCGCTTACACCCATTAATGTTTTTAAAAAGAATTTGTATGTTTTCTGTTTTTTTAAATTGACTTTTAAAAACAATTTTAAAAAATTACTTATGTATGTATTTACTTATTCGGTATGGGGTCTCACTGTGCATCTTGAGTAGTAGTCATTCTTCTGTCTCATTGTCCCCAGCACTGGGACATAGCTGTGCGCCATCACGCCCGGTTTTGGTGGCCAGCACAGCATGCAGGGATCAAACCTGCTTGCCAGGCAGATGCTTAGACCCTGGAGCCTTTCTCCTCTACCCCAAAAGTGACTTGTTTTCTACAAATCATTGTAAATGTAACATGCTTACTTATCTTAGAACATTTAAAAATACAGAAACATGAAGAAATGGTAAAAGCTATACTCCCACACTACTAAAGTCACATACACATTTTGTGCCATTTCAGTTCACATTTTGTGCCTTTTCTTTCTTGAATTTAGAGTACTTCTTTTACAGTAGTAGGTTTTCCTCTTTCATATTGATGTTATATCGTAAACATTTTTCTGTGTTACTCCAAACCTCTAATGTTTGTTCTCTTTATTTTGAATGTCGTCTCTGTTAATCTTTTTCTCCCCCTGCCAACTGAAAAAGTAGCACAGATGTCCTGGTTTAGTGAGGTGAGAGAATCAGCTTTCTCCCCTTCCCTCCTTTGCTAGGAGTCTGAAGACCTCGAGGCCGCTCTGAAGGAGAAGGAAGCCCTTCTGGCTGAGCTGCGCTCAGAGAACCTCACCAAGAGCTCGGAAAACAACAGACTGCAGAGGAATGTGAAGAGGGTCACCCAGAAGCTGAGCGAGCTGCAGGAGGAGAAGGAGAGGCTGGAGTGGTACCTGGAGGATGCCGATCGAGAGCAGAGCAAGGGGGCCCGCACCATTCACGTGAGTGTTGCTGGCGCTTCTGACACGGTACATGGTAGTGTGGCTGCTTCTGCTACAGGGAGATATGCTACACAGTGCAGAAGACAGACAAGTGTAAAAAGACACTTCTATGGTCATCTCCTTACCTAAAAATGACTAGGCTTAACTATTTGATGTTTTAATCCCTTCCCCTGCCCCAGTATCAAGTTGAAAATACAGTCTTACATTGTGTTTTTGAATTCAGTGTTCATTCTTTGGTGTGTTTCTGTGTGTCATGAGTGTTCTTCAGTGTATGTTTGTGTGGGGCTGGGGAGGTAGTTCAGTGGTCTAAGCACCTGCCTGGCAAGTGCAGGGACCTGGGTTCGATTCCAGTACTGCATGGAATACAGCACTGGATGCTGTGCTGGCCTGGAACCTAGGTACACTGTGTTGGCTACTGAAACCAGGCATGGTGGCGTGCACCTGTAATCCCAGTGCTGGGGAGGCTGAGGCAGGAGGCTCACTGTGAGTCTCGCTGTGTAGCAAGACCCTGTACCAAATACATAAATAAATAAAAGATTTAAAAAATGTGTGTGCATAATATTTCATTACTTGGCTACAGTTTAATTAGTCCCTTATTGTAGTACATTTGAGTTATTTCACATTCTTTTTTTGCCTTGTAATGAATACTGCACCAAACATTCTTCTACATAAATATTTATCCACTGATTATTTCTGATTGAAGTGTAATTAACTGGGCCAAAGAATGTGGATATATCTTTAAAACTATTTTATAGATACAGGCAAATTATTCTAGAACAAAGATTGTACCTGATGACTTTTTACGATCTTTTTTTAAGACTGTATTCTATTCAGCATTGGGTATTAGCGTTTAAAAATTCTCTCCAAATTTGGTAGGCTTATTAAAATTCAATTATATTAAAACTTAAGTATTCAGCATCTTTTAATTTAATCCCTCCTGAGAGTCACATCTAGGTACATAGCCTCAGTGCAGTTAGGTTGGATGGGGTCTAAGTGATTACTAAAACACAGGTTAATTGAATTACCTGCTCTAGAGCCTGGGGCAGGCAGTCCGTAGTAGAGTGTTCAGAAGAGGAGACGCAGGCGTTACTGTGGTTGGTCCACCGAGGACTGCTGTTGGCAAGGATGCCAGAGTCCATAGGTTGGCATCACACTGTGAGCACTGAAAGAGAGAATTGTTTTCTTTTTGGCCTTTTGAGACAGGGTCTCTCTATGCAGTCAGGCTGGCCTTGAGCTCACTTCATAGCCCAGGCTGGTATGGAACTCATAAGAATCCTCCTACCTCAGCCTCCTGAGTGCTGGGATTATAGACATAGACCACCATGCTCAGTCCTGAAAGAGAACATTAAAGCACAAATATTTGTGCATTTTAAACAAATGTTGAGAGGCTAGTAATAGAAATTTAGAGAAATAAGAAACTGTCAGGTACAAGAAGATCACCCTAACAAAACAACTCCCTTGGTTTCCCGTTTACTCTCCAGGTGTACCTGGGCTCTCTGTCTAATTAGAGGCTTAGTACTATTCTGTGTTCACCTGCTCTATCATAGGTACCTTTATGGGTAGCACAGAGATAGTTTCACTGATAGTTTTCCCATGTTATTTAATCTTTTTCCCCTTCATTCATGTTACGGCCTGTGTCTGGGTATCCCCCAGAGCCTCATGCAGCCGTAGGTGGGGCTTTTCAGAGGTAGCTCTGTCTCGAGTGGGTGAGGTGGGGTTAAAGCTGTGTGATTGCTAAGTCACTCCCTGACTCAATTGGCCCTGCTCTAATCTTGGTAGCCTGGATACAATATAAAAGGGGCGGAAGGATGCTGTTAAGGCCCCTCTCTTTTTGCTCTGTTGCTTCCTGCCCACCCTGAACTGTTTCTCCTCGGTGAGGCGGGTCTGCCTGGCCGCCCTGCCCTGGAGCCAGCCCGTTACAGACTGAGACCTCCGAGAAATGTGTGCTAAATGAACCTTTCCTCCTTTAACAGAGGATGCTAGGTGTGTTGTCTCAGCTACGTGAAAAGGAAGACAGTTGAGCAAAGAATTTGACTGCGTAAATAATGCCAAAGTGAGCATCTTTCAGCATGAAGGCGTCTTCTCTTGAAATCCCTAGGACAGATTCTTTGGATGAGATTATTGGGTAGTAAAGGGCAAATATTTTATATTGATTAATTATGCTGCCAGATTATTAGTCCAAAGCCTTGCCATCAGCAGAGTTCAAGTATACGGCTTTAGTGCAGGCTGTCAGAAGATGTTGTCATGTTACTCCAGAGTCGCTGAGTACCAGATATGTCTCCCTTATATGCTGATGGAAATCCAAGGCGTAATTTCTGCATGCTTCGCTGTTTTTAGGGAGTATTACACATGACAAAATACAGAGCACTTTGTACTGGTCAGCTTTCTTGTTACTGAAACCCAGTACTTGATACCCAGAATTCATTTGGGGGCATCCTCTTCCTGGTTGACAGGCTTCACAGTAGAGCAGACACACCCAGGGCATGGTGGGCAGGAAGCCTACAAGGGGCCAGTGCTCTGGGGGAACCAGCTGTAGGCCACTGAGGACACAGAGTGTGCCCACCAGTCTGCTGCGGGGCCCCAGGGCTGGTCACTGTAATCGTTCACCCTGATTGTTATTGTATGGGAAAGGTGCTTCCATCAGGGAAACCTGCCAGGTGGGGCTGAGCTGCATGAGCATAGTGGAGCAGTGTGCTTTCATAGATGAGGTGATAAAAAGCCTGGTCGGGGCTCCTTTGCTAGAGGTGCAGTGTTCTGGTCCATTTTTATGTCCTTCATTGTTGGATAGCAAGAGTTTCACTTTAAAATGTGTTTTCTTTCTCACTGCTGCCATAAAAATGTTTATATAGTAAAATTTGGGAGGCAGGGGATGAAGCCCATCATTATGCATTCATATACATTATGCAGTTCTTTTTACCTTGTGACTTCCTCTTGATAATCCTTGGGAATGTCTCTGATCTCACACCAGGTAGATATGCTGTGTTTTGCTCATGTATCGGTCTGTTGTCAGGCAGTTTGTTGGCTTCATAATTCATGCGGTCATGAAAACCCTGGTATTTCTAAAAGAGTTTGGGCTGCTACTGGTAGATATATCCTGCGTAACATACCCACTTCTTCTTAAGGAGGGAAGGCACTTGGCAAGGAACGGAGGGGGCCTATGACCGCAAGAGGGAAGGATAGCCCAAGTATTCTGTGGGAGGGACTTTCTTCTGAGGGCAGAAACCCAGCCTAAATAATTTTGGCAAAAGGGAAACTTATTGCTGGGCTCTCCCTGAGAGCTGGCTGCCTTTTCTTATACCCACTAACTTCCATTCCAAGTGGCTGAACCCCTCCTTGCCAGCCCTGCTGGGATCACCTCTTCTCAGTTTGTTGCAGAAGGACTCGCACTCCACTGCTCCTGCTTGTTGGGATGGCCAGACGGGGAGGCAGTGCAAGCTGGCCTGCTTTGGCAGGAGCGCACGTGCGTGTACTCGCGCAGTGCCTTTGGCGGCCTCCCCGTGGGCTCGTGCTTGGAGGAGCCGGAGCAGGTGCCCAGCGGAAGCAGTGTGTTACTGTGGTGCCCTGGCCAGACCAAGACAACAGCTGTGCAGTGTAGATGCCAATGTGCACCTCAGGAGTGTGTGCCTGGGACTCAGAGCTTCTGGGTAACTCTTGAGGTCTACCTTATATTTTAAGTCACGTATTTGTTTCTGAAAGATAACTTGGGTAGTTTCCCATTTTTTGCATGTATGTTGCAACTCAGTGGTTTGTCACCTTCTGGTTATAGTCTGAGAATTTGGCTGTGTCTCTTTTGTGTTTTACACCAGATTGTGGGAGTACAGAGTGCAGAGACATGCTGGGGTGGTGTTTTTGCCTCGTGGTGCTGGGATGAGTGCACAGGTGGAACCTTGCACAGCTCATTGGTGCTTTAATTAACCAGAGTGCCTCCCACTCACCAGTTACTACCGCTGTTGCTTTTGGATTGAAGCAAACTGATAAAACTCCACTCCTAGTGGCCTCTCTTGCCCTGGCAATGAAAAGGGATTCATTCACACATTCAGCAGTACTGAATACTTTGTGCAGGTCTGCAAAGCCTGGGCACAATTCCATAACAGAGAAAGGAACACACTCCCATGGGGGCTCAGGGGAAAGGAAGTCACTTGAGGGGACATGGAAGGTTCTTGGGGACAGTGGATTTGGAACTGGCTCTAAAGTTGGAGGCAAAGAGTAACAGGTGGGGCTGGGAGCATAGGGTTGGAGGAGACAAAGTGGTGGTTGTGTTTGGAGAAGAGTGTAATGCTATAAATGATAGCTTTCCCATGGTGCCGCAGCAGAGAAACAGGCAGAAAGCAAAAGGGTAAGGGGCTGTATTTTCTTGGAGGACACAGAGAGAATTTGGGGAAGATAAGGAATTCTCTGGATTGGAACAAAGGGAGGCTGAGGCTTTCATGGCCTTTTACCAGGGGTGGGGTTTGAGGAAGATGTTTAGACATACCTGACGAGCTGAGTGGGGCCTTTCCTGAGGTGGCGGGACAGGTGAAAGGAAATTGCACCCTGGGCTGAGTTGAAGAGGAGACGTGGTCTTTGGGAAGATAAGCTGTTGTTTGAAGGGCTTCAGCCATATTAGATGATCACCATAATGATTCAGCAGTTCATACTAGGGCCAGAACCTATCAATAATGAGAAGCGGTGACTGCTGTGGAGGTGGCAGGTTAATCTGGGGAAGAATTGGCTTTTGGAAGGTCGGGGATGCAGGGTTTGGGACCTTGGACTTGGCTTTTAGGCCATTCGGCCTCTGTATAGTGGGAAGTAAGCAGAGGATTGGCAGGCCTGGATTCATACTTCCAACTGGTCTCACCTGCAGGATGTCAGGAGGGGTTGGTGAGCAGTGGCTGGAGATGCGAAGATAAGCAAAGGCCTTTCTTTGACATGTGAGCCAGGCTCTGAGGTGAGGGTAGTGAGCAGGAGGGAAGGACCTGTTCCTTAGTCGTGGGGATGCCCAGGCGTGACTCCTAGGCCTGGGCTTCGTGTCCATGAAAGCCTGTCCTCCGAGGACTCACTGATGACCAGTCTTGGGTCTGTCATGCTTGTTGGACCTTGGCTGCATCCCATAGGTAGGATAAATAGAACACTGATAAGAAAAATGAAAACTGCTGTTCAGAGAAATAGAAACAACACAGGTGCAGTGCTTAGCCGTCTGAGGTCACGCCTTGTAGTTACAGAGAGACTATCCGTTCTTCATGCGTGCCCCCCAGCCCTGGGTCTGGGCAGACAATGTTGTTCCTGGTTTATAAGTTCATCTGAGGTTCTCAGTGTAATGGCTTGACCACGTAACATGAGGGTCCTAGGATGTGTGTATATATATTACGTATGTGTGTCATGCATGGATCCAGGCCTGTGAATTCTAATTTCAGGACTTTGTCGAAGACATTGTGCTGTGGCTGTGGCAAACCATCAGTAATTAAGAATACTGTGCTTCTTGGCAGAAAGGAAGGTTTTAAAATTTTTATTATTATTATTTTTTTATTTTCAGCTTTTCAACAGACCAGAACAATATGTTCTCAGGAAAACAACTTGAAAAATGTTGTATTTGAAGATGTAAAAATTGTAATTTGTTCCTTTTTCGTTTCAGAAACATTTGTGAGGTTCATAAAAAGTTGTAAGATTAAATGAGATTTAAAGCAATGAGAAAGGCTTAGGCTCAAGGAAAACAATGGCGTCCTGTTCAGTGGAACCACAGAGCAACTATGTAAAGTGCCCTCTGCAGTCCTGAAAAGGCCTTGAGCTGGTGGCTCCTGGCAGCGAGAGTAAAAAGGGAATTCAGTTCCAGCGTCTCCAGTGTCTGAGATGAACATGTTAAGATAAAAAGCAGCTGTGGCTGGCGCTGAGGCCTGAGGAAGAATTGCCTCTGGTGGTTTTTGTGCAGAGGACCGAGCACTGCCTAGTGTGTATCAATGTCCCATTCAGCCAGGGTGGTTCTGCACAGGGCCAGATCAGTGCGGTCCAAGTCGGTGAGCTTGTAAGTATTAGGGTTTTCAGTCCCCAGGACGCCATCTAGCTTGTTCCCTTGCTCCCATCCTCTTTTCTTGGACAAGAGCTTCAAAGTCAGTTGGAAATCTGCAGCCTGGTTTACAGAGGAGCCCTGATTTAAAGTCTGCACAGAGGCCCTATATCAGGCAGTCTGGTTTCTGTGGCATTTCCTGAATTCTAATGGCCACCCAACCTGTTCTCTTTTGGATATGATCAAACCATCCTTTGCTTGTGCCCAAAACCTTTCCTGCCAGCCTCCTTGTTCCGCTTCTTCAGCATCTCTTAGGGGAGACAGTGCCCTTGCTGCTAACCCAGCTTGGATCAGAGGCGGTGGATACTCAAGGTCTGATCATGCGTACACATGAGGAGTGTGACCACAAGGGTCAGTTCATCCTGTGTGTTTGTTTTAATTGCCTGTGATTGCAGAGACCTTGTGTCATTTGACTTGGCATGTGTTGTAAATTACAGTTCCTTGTTTATTCAACACACATTTATTGAGTACTCTCAGTGGTTCAGGCGCTGTCAGCCTTTGTTGAACACAAGCTTTTGTTTTTACTTTAGGAATCTTATTTATAATGAGTGAAGTCAGAAAGTGAGGGCCGTAAATAGGTCTCTGTATAGCACCAGGAGGTGTGTTATACCTCTTTGCCACCAGAGGGCCTCATATCCTTTTAAGGCAGCAGTTCTCCATCTGTGAGTCGTGACCCTGGTACACACGGGTTGCCTAAAGCCATCGGAAAATACATATTTAAACTCAGGGTATGCCATGGTGAAATGTTATTTATTAGAATTAGTAATAAATATTTCTCAACATAATTAAATATTGTTTTTGTGATTAATCACTATGTTTAAATTATGTTTGATGTGTAGCAATGAGAATGCATAATGCATATCAGGTATTTACATTCTGAACCATAACTGTAGCAAAATTATTTTTTGGTTTGGGGGGTCACCGCAACATGAGGAACTGTATTGCAGGGTCATAGCATTAGAAAGGTTGAGAATCACTGCTTTATGGATTTTCAGAAGGCCTTTGTAAGAAACAAATAGTACCTGTTCAATGTCCTGACTGAAGTTTAAAGGGTTTAAGCCTCTGTGGTCCACAATAGGTATGCTCTCTGGATTTTCACTTCCCTGCTGTCACATCTCTGACTTTGACGCATTGTTTGGCCTGGAGAATTAACTCCTTTTAGCCTGTGCTTTTCACCTGTGTACATGAAAGAGAGATTGGTGAAGTTGGAGAGAGAGAAAGCCTATGCTTTTCACCTGTGTACATGAAAGAGCGATTGGTGAAGAAGGAGAGAGAGAGAGAGAGAGAGAGAGAGAGAGAGAGAGAGAGAGAGAAAGAAAGAAAGATAGGTCTTTATTTAGATTTGCCATCCCTGTCTCAGGTGCTCTGCAGCGTCAGATTGAGTAGGGAAGAGGACTGAGTCACTGTCTGTCCTTCTGTGCAGTAGCTGCTAGATCTTGGCTGAGCTGTGGCTCTCAGACTGTGTCCTAATCTCAGCCATCATGGAACTACCTGCCATCCACTACATTGACAAGTGTGTGCTTCAGCACCTGGGCCCTTAGCTCTGTGGGCTGCACTTGCTGGCTACAGCCTAGAAATCTGATTAAAGTTGTAGTCGCCACCCAGCGTGATCATCCTGTGTGCTTTCACGGAGTGGCTTTAGCTTCAGGCTAGTTCAGCCCGAGCCCCTCTAGATTTCAATCACTCCTTGATGGATAATTCCAGATGAGACTGGGACAATGTATAGTGTAGTGCTCGGTGAACTGTAATCAGAAGATGGCCTTTGGAGCCAGTGCCTCAGGATGGTTGGTTAGAAGTAGACCATGGACTCGAGATGCCATGTTGTCACCAAGCCCGGAATCTCTTGCTTTGCTTTTTAATCAGCTGTAAAGACTTTGAGCTATGTCCTCACAGAATAACGTACTGTTCAAATGAACCGTGTTTGGGGAAGCGGCATCTTTGCAAATTCCACTGTCCTGTAAGTGAGCCTGAATACAGAGGTGCTGGCTGTGCTGGACTTGAGTCCTGGCCCTGTTGCTCAGCACTCGTTGAACTGTGGTTAGGCACTCCTGCCTCTCTGAACTGTGCTGTTGATTCCTTACCAGCAAAATAGAGATCAGTTGCCAGGATTTTATGGGGCAGGGCATAGCACTTGCAGTGATACCTGTAGCATCATAAATGACCAATAACTGGAGCAATGTGGCAGTGTTACTAGGATCTTTGGAGTAGTCGGAGCCAGTGCGGGCCTTGAGTTAGACCCATGGCTTCACTTAGACGTGCTTCACGTCTAAGACAGCTATGTAACTCCCTGAAAGGAATGCTTATTTACTCCTTTCCAAAACAGAATTGATTAGGTCTATTATAGCTCTAAATGAATGAATAATACAATTTAATATGTGGGAAAGAACCTACTGTGATCCTGGCACACAGAAGTAGGTGTTCAGTGTGGTCAGATTAATCAGGTTATTTCTGCTCTGGCTTTTAATTGTGCAGCAGGTTCCGGCCCTGGAGTTGGAACAGCAAGCTGCTGCCCACTAGAATCCACAGGACATGGCTGACTACTAAGTATGGTCTGGCCCGCCCGGTCAAGTCACCAGAGCTGCACGCTTCTCTGCCTTGATCAACGGTAACCTGTGCTCTGAAGAAAGTACTTGTCTGTTCCTTTCCTGCTGATCCATCCCTCTAGGAAGGGGGTTGGAATGCTCTTACAGTGAGAGCTCAGTGGTTCTTGCATGAAGCTGCTGTTAAAGTGGCTTTAAAAGGCCGTCCCCATTACTTTTCCTACGGAATTGCTGTAATCTCTGCAGGGCACAAAGAGGGAGACTTTCCCTCCTTGCTGCTTATTTTATCATTTCTTGCCAGTCTCTGTCCTGGGCACTGGGAGTACCGGACTGAATCAAATCAGTTTCTGAAAACATCCGGAGGAGAAATGTAATAAAAATGCAGACAAAAAGCTAATTAAAATATAGCATGATAAGTGCTGGTGGACTCAATATTTCGGGAGCACAGGGAGTGAACTGTGCTCAGAGACCAGAGTGGGAGGGCTGGCTTCACAGCAGAGGTGGATTGGAGTTGAGCCTTGAAGGCTGAAGCGCTGTTTGCCCAGGCTGTGGAAGGGGAAGGGCAGTCCTGGTAGAGGGAAGGCCTGGCTGAGGCTGGCAGGCATGTCATGGTGGCAGGTAGTGCAGGGCTGGCGCAGATGCAGATGCAATTCTGTACCTCCTTCATGTGGCCTTTGAGTGAAGTCTCCCTCGTGCTGCCTGACCCAGCTGGGCCTTGATGCCTGCTTAACTGAACTCCAATTACTTTGTTTTTCCCGAGAGTCCTGGTGAGGCCTGCATGGAACCCCATAGCCAGCATCACAGTCTGGTGAGGCACAGTGGTTAGTTGCTTTGTTCCAGCAGCTGCTTTTGTAGCCTTTGCTCTTCAAATGCACTCTGACAGAGAGAAAACATGGGGAGAATGGGGTAGGCTGTTGTGTGTCCCGTCCCCCCAACCATGCAGGAGTGATGAGGCAGCATAGCACACAGTGCCTTGAGCACCATACCCGGACTGGTCCCGGAAATTCTCCTCACATCACTTGAGTGCCTACACCTCATTAAGATTTGGAGGAACTTCCTTTGTATGCTTAAAGGTAACCACTGAGTGCTTTGACAGGCTTTCTCACAGAGAAACCTGATAAGGCAGAAACATGATGGATGAGAACCTTCTCTTCCATCTGGCCAGAGATAAAAACATTACCTGGCTCGAGAAGGAAGGATGAGGCCCTGGCTTCTAATTTCTAATACAACGCTAAGATTTAAAGGATATTTTGGTTTTCATATCATCTGCTTTTTAGAACCAGCCTGCCTGCTCTAAGAGAGCACCGATGTCTACCAGCACTGTAAGCGCAGTGTGGGCCCAGGGTGCCCCCCTGGCTCTTGAAGGCACCTGGCCCCTTAGTGCAGAAGTTCAGTCCGTCAGTGTTGCCATGCAGACCTTGCCCTGTAGCAGTCTGCGAAGCCAGGTGTTCACCTGGTGTGGTGGAGCGGCTGCCAGACTTTCTCTTGAAGGTCTTTGTTTATAATAACAAATCCAACAGGGATAACCAGGAAAGCTCTGCAGATTCTTTTAAAACTAAGTGTGCATATCGGTGCTCTCCCTAGGAACATGTGGTTGGACGACTCTGTTAGCCAGCCTGGCTTGGGAATTCCTAATTCTTGGGCTTTTTGGGCTCAGTGGGAAAGGCTACTCATGTGATGAAAAGAGTACAAAGAATTCAGGCTTTATTTATATTTAATTAATTAATTTCCATTGTACTTGTTGTCATGTATACTACTGGACAAATTAGTGGAATTTACTAAGAGATTTCCATGCACACGTCATGCATGGATCATGTCCATCCATTCTTTTTTTAAAAAATGCATTGTTAAAGTACAGGGTCTACAGGGTCGTACTATGTAGACTGGACTTGTAGTGATCCTCCTGTTTTCAGCCTCCCACGTGCTGGGATTACAGGTGTGCACCACCATTCCCAGTCGCAGTTGCTGGCTCAGCATGCCCTGGGGCAGGGCCGGCACCACATGCCAGGCATTGAACCCCATTCCCTACATCTGCCTGAGTAGGTGTGTTAATCCGCTGAGTTATCTGGCTGGCCCTTATCCATCCATTCTTCTACCTACCCTTGTCCTCTTTTCATTCCCTTGTAATCCCTCTGTGTTTGAGTTGATCTTTGTTGTTTTCATTTCTGTGTGTGAGAAGAATATATAATATGTGTATCTGTGTCTGGCTTATTTTGCTCGGTAAGATGGCCTCTGGTTCCATCTATTTGGCTGCAAATTACAGGATTTCGTTCTTCATGGCTGAGTAGTACTCCATTTTGTATACATACAACATGTTCTTTATCCATTCATCTGCTCATGGGCACCTAAGTTGATCCCATCGCCTAGCTAATGGGTGTGCGCAGATGACATTTATGTGCTGACTTTATTTCTTTGGAGATGTGCCTGGAGGGAGATAGCTGGGTCTTCCATGAGTTCGAATTTTAGATTTTCTAAATCTATTTTTAGTTTTGTAAGGGGTCTTCCTACCTTTTTTTTTTTTTTTTTTGAGGCACCAGGAATTGAAACTCATGACCTTGCACTTGCCAGGCAAGCACGTGTTCTACTGAGCTATCTGTCTAGCCCCTTCCTACCTTTTTTAATAGTAGCTATATTAATTTACATTCCTGCCAATAAGGATTACTTTTTCTTCCTATCCTTGTCAGCATTTGTTTTCTATATAATAGTTATATATAGTTATATGTAGTAGTTTTTCTACCTGATATGTGGTGGAATCTCACTCTCAGTTTGATTTCTTTCTTTCTTTTTTTTTTTTTTTCTGATGGCCAGTCTTTCATACATTTCTTGGCCATTTGTATTTCATCTTTTGAGAAATGTCCATTCTAATTGTCCATTTTTAGATCAATCACTTGGTTTTGGCGGTTGTAGTTTAGTTCTTCTTTCTAAATACCAGCCACGTGTCAGGGAAGGTGGCAGACATTGCCCTGCCATGCAGGCTGTTGCTTCGCCCCTCCGCGCCTTGGCCTTGCTGGACAGGAGCTTTTTAGCTGGCTGTAGCCCACCTCTCGGGCCGTGCTCTTGTTCTCTGCTTCTGTACTGCCAGCTGGGTAGGCATTGCTTGTGCCCCTGTTTTCAGGTGCTTTCTTTCTTCTAGTAGCTTGGGATTGTGAGGTCTTGTGGTAAGGTCTCTGATCCAGCTTTAGTTGAGTTCTGTTTCTTTGGGTTTTTTTGCTTGTACGGGCAAGAGTTAGGGGCCATGCTTTCATGTGCTGAGCATGGATAGCTGGCGTTTCCAGCACCATTGGTTAGAGAGGCTGTCCTTCTTCCAGTGTAGGTTTTTGGCCCCTTTGTTGACAGTCAGTTGGCTGTAGATGTGTAGATTTACGTCCTGGCTCTTTATTCTGTCCCATTGGCTGTGTGTCTATTTTTATGCCAAATACCATGCTGTTTTCATTTTCATGGTTCCTTAGTATGTCTTGAAATTGAATATTGACTGTGATGCCCCTCGCTGTCCTCTTTTTTTGTAAAGACTGCTTTGGCTATTTGGGGTCTTTCATGGCTGCATGTGGATTTTAGTATTGTTTTTCCCAGTTCTGTGAAGAATGCTGTTCGTATTTTGCTGGTGCTTGTACTGAACCTGTACCTTGCTTTGGGTCCTGTGGACTGTCTTTACTCATACCCAATTGCGGTACGTAATGACTGCATTCCTCGCGTGGATTGGACGCAGGTACATAGCACACATTTTAATTAGTTTTCCTTCCGTTCCCCTTTCCTCCCTCACCTGTTTCTAAACCCCTTTCCCATTTGCATCTCCTTGTCCTTCATTGTGTCTTGCTCTTTAAATTATTTATACTTCGGATTTCTCATGTAAGAAAAACTATAGATGTTTAAGTTTGTGTGATTTATTTCACTTAACATCACTTCTGGAAAACTGAACAATGTTACTTTTTTTAAAAAAATTAGTTTTTGAACCATTTATGTATGCATTTGGAACAGGGTCTTGCTATGCAGCTTAGACTCTTAAGTGATCCTCCTGTCTCAGCCTCCCCAGCCCTGGAATTGCAGGGGTGCGCCATCACGCCCAGTTTTGGTGGCTGGTGTAGCGCGCCCAGGGCAGAGCCAGTGCAGCATGCGGTGCTGGGGATCAAACCTGGGTCCTTGTGCTTTTTCAGGCAGGCACTCCTCCACAGCCCGTGAGGTGGACAGAAATTCCCATCTTCTAGTATCATGTCTTTCTTCAGTATTTTTGTGATTGATACTGTAACTTTCTTCATTAAGTTTATTCCTTTTTTTTAAAATGAATTTTTGTGGCTATTGTAAATAAGATTGTTTTCATAATTTTTTTTTAAAGCAAATTCATTAGTATATAGAAAAACTACTCTTTTGTATGTTATGTACTCTGTGACTTTACTGAATTTGTTTAATCAAGTCAGATAGTCTTCTGGTGGCATCTGTAGGTGTTTTACGCATGGACTCCTGTCTTCAGACAGGTTGTTTGAATTCCTCTTTTTCTATTCATATGCCTTTTATTTCTTTGTTTTGCCTACTTGTCTTGAAGTTTCTAGGTTGTGATGAAAATGTTTTCTGAAAGCCTGTTTTGGGTTCTATAAGCCTCCTGTCTCTGGATATGCATGTCTTTAGCAAGATTAGGGACATTTTCTGCTGTTTTTTATTGTTCAGGAGTTCTGTGCCTTCAACATTTCTCTTCCTTCTGGTATGCAGGTGATGTAGGTGTTTGATTTTTTAATGATATGGCAAAGTTTTGTATGCATTCTTTATTCTTCCTTTATTTCCACCTGCGTGATATTTCAAAAGACCTACCTCCAGGCTCCAATGTTCCTTCTGCTTTATCTACTACCTTGTTGAGACTTTCAACTGAATTTATTTGACTTACTGAGTTCTTTGTTTCTGAGATTTCTGAGTAATTCTTTTTCATAATCTCTCTTTGCCTAATTTCTATTTCTTATCATCCTGATTTCCATTTAACTGTTCAGTTATATTCTCTTGGGTCTCACTGAGCTTTAAAAAAATCATTGGATTCTTTAACAGGCATTTTTCATTCACTTCAATAACTCTGGAATCTGTTATGGGAATTATGCTTTAATGCAGTGGTGGTGAACCTATGGTTTACATGTCACTGTTTTTTTAAGACAGAAGAATAATGTATGAGTTGTTTTTTCTAAACTAAAACTTCAGTATTCATTTTTAATTGCACTATTGTCATTTGGTGATAAATAAATAGATATCTTATTTACTTTTCTTATTGCTGAGACCAAATACCCAAATCCATTTTTTTTTTTCTGTATTTAGGCCAAGGTCTACAGGGTCTATAGGGTCTCACTATATAGATCAGACTCATAGTGATTCTCCTGTTTTCAGTCTCCCAAGCGCTAGGATTACAGGTGTGCACCACCACGCCCAATCTCAGTTGCTGCCTTGCAGGGCCGACACGGCCCAAATCTGGAATCAGAGGAGGAAAGATTTATATTGGCTCACATTTTGTAGTGGTTCAGTACACAGTTGGCTGGCTCCAAGGCAGGGTGGTTTGGCAGAGGAAGCCACTGAGGAGGAAAAAACCATTCATCGTGTGGAAGGCAGGAAGCAGCAGAAACGACATCAGCAGGCAACAAGTGACCCCCGCAGCCCTCTTCTGTCCCTTATATTCTGTGCGTGCTCCCTGCCCTCAGAGTGCATGGCCCTCACACCAGAGCTTCACTCCCACTATGGACTCCCAGAAGTGTGTTAAACTCATCAGTGAGTTAGTTAACCGCACACCCTTGATCCCAACGCCACACACGGACTTGCAGATCACGCACGCTGTAGATCCAGCTACTTCTGGGAAGCCCCACCCCACTCCCACCCCCACCGCATGCATGAAGCTTTTGGGGGACATCTAGGCACAAGCCTTAACAGTGAGCTTTGGGTTTCTGTTTGTACACCAGATAAAGCTTTGTTATCACTGCTTTACAAAGCTTAGACAGGATTTTAAATCCTAGTTCCACCATTTTTTACCTGATACTTGGTTAAGTTACTTGACCTCTTTGAACTTCATTTTCTGATTAGTACAACAGACCTAATTAGAATGTTTGCACCATGGGGCTGTAGTGTGAGGTGAGTGAAATGATAGGTAAAGCACACTACAGTCCTTAGTGCTATAAGGGTTCGTAAGTAGAAACGGTGGGTGCTAGAGTAGATGATTGCTGAGGGCCACAGAAAGCGGAGAGGGCTTTTGAGGGAGATAGCCCTGGGCTGGACCTTGAAAGATAGAATGATGTATGCAGGTATAATTGGGAGGAAGTTTATGACATTTCTGCAGGTGGACAGACCTGGGGGGCGGGACACAGGTCTAGAGCCTGAGCAGGGGTAGATGAGATGGCTCAGTGAGAGAGACTGGAGCCCCTCAGTAGCAACTTTTAATGGGCTGTATGGTATAAGAGCTTTGTTCTGTAGTTAAGTTGGAGGTGCTAAAGGCTTCGAAGAGACATAATGGCAAGGTCTGGGTGTGGTTTGATGGGGTGAACCCTGGGATAGGCCAGTTAGCAAGCTGTGGCTGTTGCCTGGAGCAGAGCTGAGTGTGGCAGTCTTGGGTGCAGGCACAGTATGGGGGAGAGAGCCTCTTTTCCTCCAAAACGGCAACTTCTGCTCTGCCTCCTTTCTTTGAAGCTGCGGGCTGGGGCTGTTACTTAGGTTAATCAGAGTGCAGTGTATTTATGGGGCCATCCTTGCTAATGGGGGTTGCTGTTCTTTAAGGCAAGGACCTGACTTCCAAATTCATTTTCCTGCTTCAGACCTATGAGGCCTGGCCCTTGTCGGGCAGCCTCACTTAATTTCCTGGATCAGCTGTCCTTCAGTAAGAGAACTTGAGCAGCTCTGCTAGGTTGCTTGTACCCTCCCCCTCAAAAAGCCAAATAACCCAAAGCCTATGGTTTGTAGAATGTTCCACCTTGTCTATGAGATTGTCACAGAAGTGTGCTTTAATCCTCATTCTAGTGTTGCCTTTTGAGTGTCTTTCCTTTGAGAAACTGGGTGGAAAGGGTGGTAGACTGGCCAGGGTGGGCAGGGTGGGCAGGGCGGGCATTCTTGTCATGACAGGCTCTAAATTTTGCCTCTTTATCTGTCTTGTGCTCTATACCTTGAGGCCTATGGGCAGGTGGTGGTTATGGCTCTGGAGGGAACATGAGATTGGGGACAGCCTGGGAAGAGGGAGGTGCAGTGGCATCCTTTGCTCTTCCTGGGGCTCTTCTGGGCACCCATCATGCATTTTCTCACTTCACCCTCTAGGACGTGTGGAGCTCATGTTACCATGTTTCTTTATTGAAAAGGAAACACTCAAAGCTTTACATTATCTGTACCTACACACCGAATTAGCAGTAGAGACAGGATTCAAGGCAAGGTCTGTCTGTTTTTACAGCACAAGAATATTGCAGTAGGTTTGGAGAAACCACCCAAGATGATCAATTTTCAGTTCTGCTTGTTTTGCTCAGGCAAGACATGCTGTCTCCATGCCTCCCCAAAACATTTATTATGACTCTGCTGGTTGCAAGAACATGAGCCCAGCAGCTGTCTCGTGTTGCTATGGCAGCTGGTCTTCCTCAAGGCCACCTCGGTGCACATTTCCTCTCATGCCCCATGGTCTCTTTGCTTTAAGCTTTTCCCCACTGTTCTAGGAGGTGTCCAAGATCCTTGGTGCCCCTGCATTCATCAGGAGGACGGCCTCTGTCACCATCAACACAGTCCTTGAGAAATGATAATGTTAGCTTGAGGTACTGGAATTTTTGACCAAAGAAAGCCCATACCACAGAGTGGTTTTGAATCTCTTTAGTTTTAACAGTAGTGCGGTTCGGTGGAAAGAAACAGAATTCGGCAAACACTGAGTTGGTGTTAAATTTCTGCACTAGAAGTTACTTGTAAAGCTTTGTCGAAATTTCTTAGTCTCTGTGAGTTTTAGTTTCCTTTCTGTGAAAATAAGATTTGATGATGCCCTGTAGGAACTATTAAAGTTAGAGATTTCATTTAAAAACGTCTTGGCCAACGCTGGGCTTGTGGCTGGTTTCTGTTACTAAGGATTATATTAAGAGAGCTGGTCGGCATCCTTGGGAGTCTTGAATTTCCTCAAGACGCTGATGCTTTGTGCCTTCTACCGGCAGAGCGCACAATTTACAGATTTGCATGGATCACAGTGGGTGCATCTCACGTCAGATCTCTTTATCTTGGAAAAGGGCAAAACTATGTGTTCTTTGTGGAGTTCAGAAACAGGAAGTTTCGGTGTTTATTCTGTTAGCCTTGGGGAACATGTGGGAGAAATGTGGCCCAGCATTAGCAGCCTTTATCACATAGAACACTTAGGAAGTTCTTAACTTAGGTAGCTGAATTAAAAATACTAAGGCAAACAGAAAGGAGAATGGAAGAAATCACTACTAAACCCATTCTTTTACTAGAGTTTGATGTGGGAATTAATATATGGGCCTGACAAATATGTAAGGGAAGAAACTCAATCTAGGGCCTGTAATTACTATGTGCAGGAACAGTGTACACTTTCACATGCATATTACGTTAATATTTAGAAATTAAGAAGGACAATGCCTGATTTGCAAATATACTTCAAACTTACAGTCATCAAAGTATCCTAGTTTTGGTACTATTTTCTCTTCAATAAATGATGTTGGAACAGCTGGGAATCTATGGGCAGAGTAATGAAATTGGATCCTTATCTCACATATATGTTAACTCAGATATGGAAATCTAAGACCTAAAAGTGAGTAAATATATGTATATATACATATATTAAAATAAATCAAGTTGATATATATATATATATATGTCATATATATACATATCAATACATATCAACTTGATTTATTTTATTTTTTTAATGCATGTAGGACAGGGGATACAGGGTCTACAGGGTTTCACTATGTAGATCCAACTCGCAGTGATTCTTCTGTTTTCAGCCTCCCAAACAGGTATGTACCACCATGCTTAGTCTCTATTGCTGTCTCAGCATGCCCTGGAGGCAGGGCCAGCATGGCATGCTGGGGATTGGAGATCAAACCCCAGCCCCTGCACTCTGCTGAAGCAGGCACTTTAGTCTGCTGAGCTATCAGGCTGACCACTTTTAAAATTTTATTTTATTAGTTTTAATGAGAAAGAAATAGCAATGACACAGTTTCAAAACAGGTTAGTAGGATAGTTACAATAATTAATGCATTGTCTTTGTAGTAGTTGTTCAGAATACAAGATACAGACATGATATCTTGTCTAAACACTATTAGTACAAATCTTCTCACTGAACTAAGAGAAAGTAGCTATATATTTACCCTGTTTTTTTCACTGCAAAATGGTCCTTAATTTATATCCCCCTTTTTTGTTTTGTTTTGTCAGAGATGGGTACTCTATTGCCATTCAAATTTTGTAGGTGCATGAATTCAACAAAATGACCTAATATAGTCCAATATCCCCTAATAGTAGTGAGTTATCAGCAGAACTGGCAATATCAGAAGTTGTTGATTTGAGCCTTTTACCGCTCAGGATAGTGAAGTTGCTTTACTTTTTATACCACGTGGTTAGACTTTTCTGCTAGATGGTTGAGACCAAGATAAAGCAAGACCTATATAACAAAAAAGTAACTTTTGTATGTGACAAGGTCAATCATATCCCCTCGGGATTTACCCTGAAACCATGTATAACAGTTTGTAGATTTTTATTCAGTGTCAACCATCTGGATGCATCATGGCCCTTGTTTGACCAATTTGTTCTATGTGGAAAGCCTGTGAGAATGTTTTCTTTCTAGGTGACTCTCCTTAGGCACACTGTACATCATTGATCCCTTTCCTCTGTAGCCCCATAATCTCCTTGAACAGAAAATGTGGGACACCACTGAGTTACAGGATGTTACAGTACAGGTTCAATTTGATTTTTGCAATATTTTTTGTGGCTGTACTCCTGAAAGCATAGGTAATAAAAATAAGAACAGACATCAAATTAAGGAGCTTCTGAATAGCAAAGGAAACAGAGGGAAGAGGCAACCTGCAGACTAGTAGAAAATATTTATAAGTCATATATTTCATAAGGGGTTAACATATAGTCAAAATATAAAAGGAACTAAACAATAGCAAAAAACCAAAACTAAAAAGAAACCAAACAAAATCTGATTTTAAAATGGGCAAAGACTTGTTTATTTATTTATTTTTATGGCCGGCTCAGCCTGCCCTGAGAGCAGGGCTGGTGCAGCATGTGGTGCCAGGGATTGAACCGCCGTCCCTGCAGCCACCTAAGCTTTCCTAAGCAGGTGCTTTAGACCACCGAGCCATCCTGCCGGGCCAAAATGGGCAAAGACTTGAGTAGACATTTCTCCAATGAAGCTGTACAAATAGTCAACTGGTTTATGGAAAAATTTCCAAGCATTTTATTTTTAAAGAAATCTTTATTTATTTATTTATTTATTTATTTATTTATTTATTTATTTATTTATGACTGGCTCAGCCAGCCCTGGGGGTGTGGCTGGCACAGCATGTGGTGCTGGGGATCAAAATGCTATCCCTGTGGTTGCCTAAGCAGGCGCTTTAGACTGCTAAACTATCTCACTGGCCCAAGAACACATTTTAAATGTCACAGGAAAACATTGAAATTGATAGGTGTGTTGTTTGATATAATTATTTCATAATGTATACACACATGAAAGCTGCACATTGTGTCTCACCTCATAGTCACATAATTATTATTTGCTAAAAATAAAAATTTAAAATAATCTTCACAATTAAAAAGGAGGCATCATCTTTGTGTCTTGCAAATTTGTTGTGGTTTTAAAGAGATAATACTCAAATGATGAACTTAAGACCTTATAGATATTCCTGATAGTGATTTCTATTCTAAAGGTGAGTTTCATGTGGGACTGGTAAAGTGGGTTGGGATTATTACACTAGTAGGTTATAAAAAAAAAAAACAACAAACTTGTGCTATAGTGTAGGGCAGTGGTTCTCAACCTTTCTAATACTGTGACCCCGCAATATAGTTCCTCATTTTGCAGTGACCCCAAACCAAAAAATAATTTTGGTGGGTACTTCAAAACTGTAATTTTGTTACAGTTATGATTCAGAATGGCTTTAGGTGACCCCTATGTTTTGGTTGTTTGACCCCTGCTGGGGTTGTGACCCACAAGTTGAGAACTACTGGTGTAGTGGGGTAAACTGAGAGGGTTGGAATTAGGAGTCTGGAAGGAGGCAGGTGCTCCTTCTTAGTGACTCTGATGTAGGTAAATGATTTATCTTGGCCCTTTTCCTCAGTCATAAAATGAGGGGGCCTGGGGTGTATGGCTCAGGTAGTAGAGTGCTTCTCTAGCATGTGTTAGGCCTTAGAAAGAGATTGGTTGTTGCCTGCCTTGTTCATTCATTTAGCCAGTATCCTTTCGTTCGTTCGTTCATTCATTCATTCACGCATTCATTCATTCATTCATTCATTCATTCATTCATTCATTCATTCTCCTGTGTACTGGGAATGAAATTAAACAATGATCTATATCATTGTTTCAGGTAGTAGAGTGCTTCTCTAGCATGTGTTAGGCCTTAGGTAGTAGAGTGCTTCTCTAGCATGTGTTAGGCCTTAGAAAGAGATTGGTTGTTTCCTGCCTTGTTCATTCATTTAGCCAGTATCCTTTCGTTCGTTCGTTCATTCATTCATTCACGCATTCATTCATTCATTCATTCATTCATTCATTCTCCTGTGTACTGGGAATGAAATTAAACAATGATCTATATCCTTAAGCCAGTTTTTTTTTCTCCATCTCTCTATTTAGGACAGGGTCTACAGGGTCTCACTACATGAATTGGACTCATAGTGATTCTCCTGTTTTCACCCTCTCAAGTGCTGGGATTATAGGATTGTGCTGCTATACCCAGTCTCAGTCAACATCTCATCTTGCTCCATAGGCAGGACTGGCAGGGCACACTGGAGATTGAGCTCTGGTCCCTGCATCTGCTTAAGCAGGCACTTTAATCTGCTGAGCTGTCTGGCTAGCCCATATAGCCAATTATTTAAACAATTATTATTATTTTACAATAGTTAATACATTGCATAATGTTGTCTTCATCATAGTTGTTCAGAGTATAAGATGCAGACATGATTTCTTGTCTAAATATCATTAGTACAGATCTTTCTTTTCATTGCACAAGAGGAAAGTAGCTATATATTTAGTCGAATAGTCCCTAACAGTAATGGATTATCAGCTCATCTGGCATTATTAGGGGCTGTTGACTTGAGCCTTTTATAACTCAGCATATTAGTATGGCTTTCTTTTTTATACCTTGTGGTTAGACTTTTCTACTGGAAAAGACCAAGATAAAGCAAGGCCTGTGTTACAAAAAATATATAACTTTTGTATCTGTCAAAGTCAGTCAGGTCCTCTTAGGGTTTACTCTGGAACCACATATTGCGATTTGCAAAATTTTTGTGTCAGTCATATGGATGAATCATGGCCAGTGCTTGACCATTTTGCTCTCTGTGGAAGCCTGAGAGAATGTTTTCTGTCTAGGTGACTCTCCTTAGGCACACTGTACATATTTGATCACTTTTCTCTGTGGACTCATAATATCCTTGAGCAGAAAATCTGGGACTCCACTAAGTTATGTGCTGTTACAGTATAGATTCTTTTATATCCTGTGTTCTCACTGAACTTGAAGGGCTAGAGCCGAAATTTTGGCTACACGTGTATCCCTTATTTTTCTGTAGTTGTTTGGACTGCCAACTTAATTTGTTAACCATCTAGAAGAGAAGCTTAATGATATTATTCCCTATAACTTAGGCACTTGAGCTTAACATTACTATCTTTCTGAATATCAAACACTTTAGACATAACATGAAACAGGTATTTTCTATCAGTTATTGATATTCTAAACTTTAAAACCCCTATAGAATGTAAAAAAGAAATACTCATTCTT